>VDFB02000008.1:85084668-85372615 GCA_007258455.2 Sequoia sempervirens | reverse complement strand
GTTTGAGCTCCTCCAAATCTTGGATGACTTCATTGAGACTTTTATCCATGTCCGGTGGTGGTCCTTTGTAATGAACCAGGTTTGCAATATTTAAAATAGGGGATAGTCCACTATCTTCTAGTAGCTCCACTCTAAAAGCATTTTTTCCATACTTTGCCAAGATAGGACAGGGACCTATCCTCTTCATCTGCAACTTGTGAGGAACTCCTTTTTGTAACCTGGATTTGTTTAGATGCACCATCACCAAGTCTCCAACATTGAGTTGAACTTCTCTTCTAGGTTCATCCACCTTGGTCTTATGCTTCATGGTGTTTTCTGCCAATGTCTTCCTGACTGTATCATGAATCTCCTACATTGCATAAGCAAAATCATCATCATATCCACTTCCCTTGACTCCATCCTTTAAGTCTCTTAGCTCATAGACTCCTCTAGGATGTAGACCATAGACAATTTCAAAGGGACTCTTCCCTGTTGATCTGTTCATAGTGTCATTATAAGCATATTCAGCTTGTCCTATCAACTGATCCCATTGTTGACCATACTCCTTGGTCAAGCACCTTAATAGATTTCCAAGACTTCTATTAACAACTTCGGTCTGACCATCAGTTTGGGGATGGTATGCAGATCCAAAAGATAAATTAGTTCCCAATCTCTGCCAAAGAGTCTTCCAAAAATGGCTCATGAACTTGGTGTCTTTGTCTAACACAATGCTTAGAGGTAACCCATGTATCCTTACTATCTCTTTAAAGAAGAGAGAGGCTATTTGACTGGCATCATTTTTTGTTTTATATGGCACAAAGTGAGCCATCTTTCTGAATCTGTCCACAACTACATAAACACTGTCCATGCCTTGTCTTGTCTTGGGTAATCCAACTACAAAATCCATACTCAAGCATTCCCATGGTCTAGTAGGAATAGGCAGTGGTTGGTATAGGCCTGCATTTGAAGAAGTACCCTTGCCCTTTTGACATACTATACAACTTTCTACATACCTCCTAACATCTAAATTCATCCTTGGCCAATAATAGAACCATTGAACAAGTTCTTGAGTCTTTGTGATCCCAAAGTGACCACTCAATGCACCATTATGCTTTTCTTGTATCAAATTCTCTCTAATAGAGCCTCTAGGGATACATAATTGATTCCCTTTAAAAAAGAGATCACTTTGCAAAGTATATTCATCATATTTACTATGAAAATAATTCTTGTATTCAGCACATACCTTATAAATCTCTGCAAAATCTTCATCATCTACATATAGGTCCTTGAAATGATCTATTCCCATGCTCTTCAACTGAATTTCTTGTATGGTGAGGAATCTTCTACTCAAGGCATCTACCACCTTATTGAGTGCTCCTTTCATGTGCTTGATATTAAAGGTATAAGCTTGCAGGTATTCAACCCACTTCATGTGTATGTGACTTAATTTCTCTTGTGAATTTAGGAAACTAAGTGTTTGGTTGTCTAAATACACTATGAATTCCTTGGGAAGCAAGTAGTGCCTCCATTTCCGTAGAGCCTGGACCAATGCATACATCTCAAGGTCATAAGAAGAATACTTCTTCTTGGCTTCACTTAAATTTTCTGAATGAAAAGCCACTGGTATGCCCTCTTGGCTGAGACCAGCTCCAATAGCCACATTGCTTGCATCACACTCAATAGTGAATAGCTTCTCAAAGCTTGGTAACACCAA
This sequence comes from Sequoia sempervirens, assembly GCA_007258455.2. Taxonomy (NCBI): domain Eukaryota; kingdom Viridiplantae; phylum Streptophyta; class Pinopsida; order Cupressales; family Cupressaceae; genus Sequoia; species Sequoia sempervirens. Next base: position 85,370,922 of record VDFB02000008.1, on the reverse strand, counting down.
AATAGGTTGGGTAGCTATCTTTTCTTTCAAAAACTCAAAAAATTTGTTAGCTTTCTTATTCCATACAAACTTAGTCTTCATCCCTCCTTTAATGGTATCCAACATAGGAGCACAAATAGCACTAAATTGTCTTATGAACTTCCTATAGTATTGAGCAAGGCCATGAAAACTTCTTACCTCTGTTGTTGTCTTTGGAGTAGGCCAATTGAGGATGGCTTCCACTTTGCTACTGTCCATTTTCAAGTTGCCATGTGATAGTACAAACCCAAGGTACACCAGCTTTGTTTTGATGAATTCACACTTTTCTAAATTGAACATTAATTTCTCCTCCCGCAGCTTCTTGAAAATCAACTCTATCTATTGGAGGTGCTCTTCTCTTGTTTTTCTATAAATTAGTAAATCATCCAGATACACCACTACAAATTTACCAATGTAGTCTTTGAGGATTTCATTCATGAGTCTCATGAATGTGGAGGGGGCATTAGACAACCCAAATGGCATAACCAACCACTCATATAAACCTTCATTGGTTTTGAAGGTTATTTTCCACTCATCTCCCTCATGTATTCTAATTTGGTGATAACCACTCTTTAATTCTATCTTAGTATAGTACCTAGCTTCACCTAGACAATCCATGAGGTCTTCAATCCTAGGGATAGGGAACCTATACCTAATGGTTATCTTATTTATGGTCCTTGAATCAGTACAAAACCTCCATTCTCCTCCCTTTTTAGGTGCTAAGATAGTGGGTACTACACATGGACTGATACTCTTCCTAATGAGACCTTGGTTTAGGAGTTCTTGTACTTGTCTAACTATTTCCTCATTTTGTTTAGGGGTCATCTTGTAAGCTACCTTATTTGGTAGGGTAACCCCTGGTATCAAGTCTATCCTATGACTTATGGCTCTTTTAGGGGGTAATGCTATTGGTTGTCCACTGCTTACAATGCCTTCATAGGTCTACAATATTTTTTGTATTTCTTTAGGTAATTCTGGCTTCTCAGCTGCTTTGTCATTACTTACCTCTCTTGGCCTTAACATTACTACATAGCCAATTCCTTCTCCTTCTTCCAAGGCTTCTAAGAAATCTTTTTCACCAACCATGAGCAATTTAGGACTTGCTGTCTTCACCTCTATATCTTCTAATAGTGACTGAATTATGAATGTTACCTTATCCTTCTTGAAAGTATAAGAGTTCTTTGCTCCATCATGCATAGCTTGGCGATCAAATTGCCATGGTCTACCTAGGAGCAAGTGACATGCATCCATAGGTAACACATCACACAAGACTTTGTCCTTGTACCTACCAATTGAGAACTCCACCCACGCTTGTTCATTTACCAAGACATGTTGGCCTTTATTGAGCCATGTGACCTTGTAAGGATTGGTGTGGGGTATCCTTATCAACTTCAACTTGCTGACTGTCTCCTCTGACATAATATTGTTAGTAGATCCTGAGTCAATGATGACTCTACATACTTTCCCCATCATTTTACGCTTTATCCTAAATAGGGACCTCCTTTGGCTTGGTTCTTCCTTAACTGGCTCTTTGATCAAAGTTCTCCTCATCATGAGGTTCTCACCTTCCTCTAAATTTAATGGTACCTCAGAATGTTTCTCTACTGCATTTGTCTCATCATGAACTAGATTAGTTCTCTTTTCACCTCCATGAGAAGTACTACCCTTCTCTGGAAACCTATAGGCTAGGTGTCCCATTTGATTGTAGTGGTAACACTTCATATTGGCAAAGTAACTGCCCCTTCCTTGTCCACCACTTCTTCCTCTAGACCTAGAGCCTCTTCTTCTACCACCTCTGCTAGAGCTTCCTTCTTGCTGCTCAGAGTACTTGACTTCTCCTTGAGCCCTTGATTCTGAACTCCTTCCACCATGGCCACCTCTTTGTCCTCTGCTGTCTTTTCCCTTACCTCTACTCTTGGAGGTTTGCTCTTGCTTCTTTTTGCCTTTCTCCTCTATCTTTAAGGCCATTTGATAACATTGGAAGATGGTTTTGAAGTTCACTAGGCTCATGTCTTCTTGAATAGACCATTTAAGCCCATTCAAATACCTTGCTAGCTTGATGCTTTCATCTTCAACCACCTTTGATCTGAGGCACAATTTTTGGAACTCCTCGGTGTATGTTTGAACATAGATATCTTTTTGTCTAAGGTTATGTCTCCTCCTATGCAACTAGACTTCATAGTCATTAGGTAGATAGGTCTACCTTATTTTGGTTATCATGCCTCTCCATGTAACTATATGACCCTTTCCTTCTTTCTCTTTTTCACTTTGAACAAACTTCCACCATGTGAGAGTTGCACCTCTCAACCTTGACTTGGCCACCTTAACTTTTTGGGATTCTATTATACCATCACATTAAAAGTGATTCTCTATGCTTTCAATCTAGTCCACGACTGAATCAGGATCCATTTGTCCATTAAATAGTGGCACTCCTTCGAAAGCTTTGCCACTTAAGGCCTGTAGTTCCTTCAAGAAGGGTTCTTTAGCAAGGTTAGGGTCAGGTGTTGGAGCTTCCTCCTCCAAGTACAATTCCTTTTCTGTTGCTTCCTACTCTTCCTTCAGTTCTATTTTATCCTTTACTTTTTCTGCTTTTTCTTGGACTTCATCCAAGAGCTTCCCCATTCGGGACAACCTTTCTCTTAGCAGCTAGTTATCCTCTTCTTGCTCTTCTACCTTCTTGGATAACTCAACATTAGTCACCATGGTTATTTCTTCCTCTGGTGTATTCTCTCCTACTGATTTAGTGGGTTGCAACATCAATCACAAGCTTGATCAAACTCAGCTCTGATACCAATATGGTGTGAGTGTTCCTTGGTTTGCTTGCACAACTAGCTAGGAAGAATTTTCCCTGTCTTCATCCAGGAACCTGATAGCTTCTAGGTTCTGGTTAGGCTTAGGTCATTAACTAAGCTTTGTTTCAACTCCTCTCCAAGAGTTCACAACTTGTGTTTCACCTTGAAAGACTAACACCAATTTGAATTAGCAACTCTCTCCTACACTTAGAAGACTCTAAGTGCCAACATCACATAAAATCTTGAACTAATTGCAGGGGTGTAAGAGATACTGAAAACATGCCACACACATCCATTTGGTTCCATCTTGGATGGTCTTCAATATTTACTCTTACCAATTCCAAGATTTGTTCTTGAAGAGGCCTAATCCCTTATAGCCCTTGATAGTGACCTTTTTGTCTCTCTTGCCCAAACTTTCCAAATAACCTAAAAAAAAAGTTTCACATTCAAGTACCCTTTTTGTTCCTATAAAAGATTCACAAGTTCTTTGTCTTCTAATCCCTCTATACACCAGTTTCCTATTCTCTAGGTCAAATAGGGCTAAAAGACCTAATTCCTAGGAACCTACTGATTTCTTGTTCCTTATCTCAACAAATGGATTGAAAAACCTTCAATCCCCTTAGCATGTTATAATGTGACTGTACCCTACCTGGAACTATACCTGTTCTATACGGTACCTCTTTCCCTTGCCTAATCTCTTCAATTCTTGACTGTCAAACCTCTAACTGGGTACCTTTAACTCGCCTAGGGTTTGATTTTAAAAATATCTACTCAACTCTTCATGACTCTTAACCATAAATATGTATAGACTAGTGGCTCCCCTAACATTTCCATCTATTATCAGGAGGATCCTATGGTTAGATTTCATGGGGGAGCCATAAAAAGACTGACTAGTCAAAACAGAACTAGAAAACCCTCTAAACCTTAACTTGTGAATTCAAAACTCTAAAATTATTCAAATCAACTTGTTTATAAAAGAAAAAACACTTAAATCTACCCTATAAACACAAATCCAACACTAAATCAAAACATCTAATTCAATTAATAGCACTGTCACTCAAAATACTCGGTAGAACACAGAAAATTGTAGAGTTCTATATCAACAAAACAAAAACTTGATTACAAAAGCCACACTGCTGGCATTCGATCCTCTTTCTTTCATAGATGCCATTCACCATATTTTTAGGGATATTGGTCGATCCCACACTCCTATATTTTAGGGGATCCAAGATAACCGAGTTGCATGCAACATGACAAATGTCATCATGACAACTTTGTAACAACTTTTTGCAACTTATCATTATGCCATCATCCTAACTCTTAGGACTTTTATCTCCTTGATTTTGAGCATCCAACTCCCTTAACTACCTCATGGAATCTTTCTAACAACATTGATTTGTTTAGAACACATGTAAGGCTCCAATCTCATCTTAAGCTACTAAGGCTAATTAAAGCTAAACTATCAATGATGACTAAACTTTGGTGAATCTTAATCCTAATGACTAATTCACCTAACAACAACAATGACCTTCTAAGGTCCAAAACAAATACACACATACTCTGACTTGGTTAATGTCAGATACAAGCCAAAATGTCTTAAACTATGGGGGTTAGCCTAGGTGCTCCTGCACCACTGTTAAACAAAACTTAGGAAAATGCACCCTCAGATTGCCCTACTAGTGAAAATAGAATTAAAAAAGCTATTAGATATAGGATTCAATCGACCGATAGATTATCCAGAATGGGTGTCAAACTTGGTGCCTATCTCAAAACCTAATGTGGGCATCAAAATCTTCACAAACTTCAGAGACTTGAACAAAGAATGTTCGAAAGATGATTTCCCATTGCCCAATATTAACATGATCATAGACATGATAGCGAGACATGAAATTATTTCCTTGATGGATGGTTTCTCAAGTTATAACCAGATAATGATCGCCAAAGAAGACCAACATAAAATGACCTTCAATTGTCCATGGGGGACTTACTGCTAGAATATGATGCCATTCAGCTTAAAGAATGTAGGAGTAACATACCAAGGAGCCATGATGTTAATCTTCCATGACATGATCCATAATACTATCAAAAATTATGTTGATGAAATTCTCGCCAAATCCAGAAGGAGAAAGTATCACATAGCAACCCTAAGTGGCATTTTTGATAGGCTGGAAGAGTACAAGGTTCGATTAAACCCAAAGAAGTGCGTCTTTGGCATACAATCAGGAAAGCTACTAGGATACATAGTGTCAATGAGAGGTATTGAGGTAGATCCAACAAAAGTAAAAGCAATCCTTGAGATGGAGGCACCAAAAACATTAAAGCAACTGAGAGGTCTCCAACGCAGGCTTCAATCCATTCGAAGGTTCATAGCACAGCTAGCAGACAAACAAAACCCATACTCTCACCTACTTTACAAGGGAGTAGTGTACAAATGGGATAAAAAGTGTGAAGAAGCCTTTAATAAAATCAAATAATATCTACTTACACCACCAGTCCTAATGCCAGCAATCCAAAGAAAACCATTAATTCTCTATGTATCAGCAACAACAACAGCCCTTAGAGCTCTCCTAGCTCAACATGATGAAAATGGAACAGAAAGGGTCATCTATTACATCAATAGAACAATGGTTGGGTATGAGCTAAACTACTCATTCATAGAGAAAGCATGCCTAGTTGTAGTGTTTGCATCACAAAAATTTAGACATTACATGTTGGCACACAAAATAAAACTCATCGCCAAAATTGACCCTCTCAAGTACTTACTGTCAAAGGCAATGCTCACTAGAAGAATGGCCAAATGGGTGATGATACTATCAGAATACGACATTGAATATGTGGAGCAGAAAGAAATCAAATGCCAAGTCATCACAGATCAGCTTGCAGAAGCACCAATCTATTCAGAGAATCCTCTCATCTCAGAGTTTCTAGATGAATCCATTTTCAATCTCAACATAGCCGACCACTGGAAACTTTACTTTGATGGCTCATATACACAACATGGATCAGGAGCTGGCATCTTATTTATCACCCCACAAGGGGACTACATAGCAAGGTCCTACAAATTGGTGTTTCCCTACACTAATAATATTGTAGAATACAAGGCTTTAACCATAGGTCTCAAAATAGCAGTGCAGTGGAACATTATAGCTCTCAGAGTATATGAATATTCTCAATTGATAATAAACCAAGTGAATGATGAGTACCAAAATAAAGACAATAAGCTCACTCCATACAAGAAACTGGTGGAGAATCTTAAAGAATCCTTCATCAAAATCACATTTGAGCAGATATCTAGAGCCAACAATAGAGCAGCAGATGCCATGGAAACAATTGGATCCTTACTGGACATCCCCCACAATGTCCCAAAATATGAATTCCTGATAGAGCAGCTTCTTATGCCCATATTCAAGGTACCAGAATTAGAATTTATGTGTGAAATTGTTGGTCCCGGTGATCCTTGGTACCATGAAATTTATACATACCTTCGAATAGGCATCATACCTGCTGACTTACTCTCAACCCTAAAATGAAACTTTGTAAAAGAGGCATCCCAATTCATCATCCTAGGAGATACCTTGTATCATAAGAGCATAGAAGGAACCTTACTACACTACTTAAATGCTAAGGAGGCATTGACTACTTTAACTGAAGTACATAATAGTATCTGTGGTTCACACTCGAGTGGAATGACTATAGCCAAAAAAATGCCGAGGATGGGGTATTATTGGCCTACAATGGAAAGAGAGGCACATGACTATGTCAGAAGGTGTTTACAATGTCAACAACATGGGGACCTCATCCATGCTCCAGCTCAAGGACTTCATACCATCATCACACCATGACCCTTTTCATAGTGGGGACTCAATCTCATTGGAAAAATCATGCCCACTTCATATAATGGCCACATGTTCATCATAACCACCACAGAGTACTTTACTAAGTGGGTGGAAGAAATACCCATGATGCATATAACTAGGAAGCAAATATCAAAGTTTGTCCTGAACTATCTCATTTGCCACTACGGTGTCCCACAAGACATTATCTCAGATAATGGGACACCATTCAAGAATCAGGATGTCCATGACTTATGTGAAAAATTTAAAATCCAACATTGCTTCTCCACCCCATACTATCCCCAAGGCAATGGCCAAGCATAAACCACTAATAAAACCATTTTGAAAATCCTTCAAAAAATAGTCAATGATGCAAGTCATGACTGGCATCTAGAACTCAATCTCACCCTCTAGGCCTACTGAACTAGTATTCACACACCCACCGACACCACCCCCTTGTCCCTAGTCTACGAATCAGAAGCAGTACTCCCCATTGAGATCAAGCTCCCATCACTCAGGATATCACTACAAAATGAGCTGGAGCTACTGGATGAGTGGCATATAGATGCTTTAAATCATTTACAAGTCTATCAGAATAGACTCAAAAGGAGCTATAATAAGAAAATTAGAAGTAGGAATTTCCAAGTCGGAGAACTGCTACTAAAGGAGAATCAAAAGAATGTCCCAAATCCAAACAACAAAGGAAAATCTGAACCCAATTGGTTGGGACCATTTTTTATCATAGTAAGCTATAAGTCAGGGGCATATCAATTATCAACACCTGAAGGAGAACCTCTGCAAGAGCCCATGAATAACTCTCATCTCAAAAAAATTTATGCCTAATCTTTCAAGGTATAGAACCAATATATATATATATATATATATATATATATAAGAAAATGTCCTGAAGAAATGGTTACCTTGGTGAAAACCTGGTAAACGGGCATCTTGGTGACAACAAAAAAATCCAAAATCATTAGAAAAATGATCAAAAATAGTAAAGAGAAAAATTGTCCTCTAGTGAAAACCACTTCGGTGGCACTTTGGACAAGTACCTTGGTGAAAACCTGGCAAATAGGTGCCTTGTGTAAATAAGCAGTTTCCATCCACTAGGATCTTTACAACTTGTTTTTCACCATCCATCCATTACGTTTCCATCATCCATTGCATTTGAATCTCCATCCATCACTCATTCACCCACATTCGCATCATAGCTTGGTCCTATGTTCATATCATGATCCCTCCTAGTACTACTCGACCCATCCTTAAGGTTAGTTTGTCCTGCATTTATCAGAGTAGTCTATTGCATCATGTTGGGGGAATTCTCTCATCGGATCGGATTCGTGTATATTCTTGAAGTCCTAAAATCAGAAAATCCAAATACATTCAAAACATATCAAAATCCAAAATAGGTCAAAAAGTCAGTCAAAAGTCAAAAAAAAAAGTCATCTTGTCGAACTACAGGTCTCTGAGCCTTGAATGTAGGCAAGGTTGATCTTTGATCATCCCCCGAGACACTTAGATCAATCCTTCAAGAGTCCATCATAATGTATATCTTCATCTGTGAATCAGTCAAGTCGTCAGTCGAACTATGTGGTCTCTACGTGTATAACATAGGCAAGGCTAATATGTTGATCAGCCCCTAAGGCCCCTAGGATAGGTTTTTAAGTTAGTCTCTTGGTCAAAATCTTAGAAAACCCCAAAACATTCAAAAATTAAAAAAAAAATCAAAACATTTGAAAATCTCAAAAATACCAAAAACAGTCTCAAACATCACCAAAAACCCAAAAACATCCAAATATTTGAAAAAAAAATCCATCCATCTCATCTTGCTTTCACTCACAATAACATCACTCATTATAAATGATCATCATCCTCAAAATTTGGTGAAACAAGTAGAAACAAGTCTAGTAGGTTAAAAGTGAAAACTCAAAAATGTCAAGTCTCAAGTCTAAGTCAGTACGTAAACAAGTTGGTCAACTCTTTATGTCGATAGCCCATCATCCAATTGGTCCCATATTAATCATTTGAAAGAAAATTTTGGGTAAATGAAATAATGTGCCACCATTCACTAACATTTCCTAGGATGTATCCTTCCTACAATGGGCATTATCTTTTGGCAATAGTTTTAGTTCTTATCCTTAAAAGCACATTTTCTTTTGGTTAGCGATATTGAAGAACATCAACTTGTTTGTTTACTTTATCTTTGTCTTTTGACTTATCTTATCGCACTCATTCCAAGGACCTCTCAATGATATCCGAATAGAGGATTTAGAAAAATAGGAATGGGGCAATGATCATTATCTTTTTATTTGTTGTGCTTGTTGGACATTCTTGTAATATATCCTTGGTGAATACTTTCTTTGTTAGATATGTATGGAGGGTGTTTTGGACAACTTGTTATCTATTGCATTGATAGGTTATACCTTTTTGTGTTTTGGTCAGAGGTGTTTGAAACTTGTAAAGTGCATACTAGCAAGGTTTTCGTATTTCAGGTGTGAACAAGGATACTCCTATTTGATTTTCAAGTCAAAGTCCATCACATTAGGTACAACATCATCCTAGTTCTCTATACCTTGATGCATCGTACCACATGTGTTATCAAACATAAGAAATTTGGCCCTTTTAAAATTCCAACTCCTCGGCAAGTAATCATCATCATTTGCATATTCATCATCTTGTGTCTTGTTCAAATGACTTCTTCTCTTTCATTCCTTCTTGCTCATCAGGCTAACAAGGTACTATGATAATTAATCATCATCATCATCATCATCATCGTCATCGATCCTGTATCCACAAATCATTAGCATATTGCATCAACATATCATATAAGAAGCATATGCATTACATTTCCATCATCATATAAACATATTATTATAAGCATTTTCAATAAATAAGCACATCCCTTTCTCATTACATTGCATCCACTTTTTCCATCACATTGCATTCATCACATGAACCATTGCATAAAATTCATTCGCATAAACATTTCATAACCATTTCACATTACCACCTACTGCATAATCATACATAATAGGTACATGAGCATTATAGATAGCCCATTTGCATATTCACATCACATAAATATCATAAAGTCATCTCCCACATTGCGTTCATTTTAAACATCATCATACCACTTTGCATTAACATATCATTTATTTACATCACATTAAATGCATCACATACATTACATTATCAGTTAACATGTTTAGGATAATATATTTGTTATTCTAAGAATTTTTTATAAAAACCATCTCATTTACATCATCAATGCACATCATATAAAACACGACCATTACATTTACATTACATTATATCGTCCATTAATCATCCATATTAATATATAGAACACCTCATAAATAACATCACAATCATTTTTTACATTTCATTACATAAATCATTCCACACCATTATAAGCATCATAGGAACATAAAAATCCATTACATGCAAAATGTACATCCATCCATAATCACTTTATAAACATGGTTCCCATATCATTTCATGTATACACCATAGATTATCTCCACATCATTTTGCATATTACACTTTATATCACATATCATATCATTTGCATCAACATACATAGATCATCATATAAATCATCATCATTATCCATCCATATTACATATCATACAAATCCATCTTAATATCATAAATAAACAACATACTATAGGACCCATTCATCATTAGAAAGAAATACATCTATATATACATCACATCATACCATAACATCATTACATAGCATATAGAAATAAAATCATCCATAAATGCATAAATAAATGATACACATCACCTTATATCAAAATCATCATCTCATATATATCATCATCAGGTAACTGTCATAGTACTAAATAATCAAATCACTGTACATGTGTGTCAATAAGTACAAAAAGGCCCATCAGGCTATCAAAAAGGATCCCATAAGGCACTAAATGTATCATCTCGATAAAAACAAGGTCTACCTGTCTTATCTGTTGCCCTCGCCCCTATCACCATGACCCTCTACTGGTCTGTGGTTGGTCTACTATGAGTAATTTGGGGCTCACTCTACTCTGGGAATGACTTGGTGATAGTGCATATGATAGTAATTGACCTCTCGGATGGCCTCCCTGTAGGATCGAAGGGACACTATGCTTTGGGAGTAGGAGGCTGCCATGCTCTCCAACTGGTGTCTTCGGTCCATCTCTGCAGCTTCCTATAGCTTTACGGCATGCCTCTGCAAAAAAACCTAGTCTCTCTCAGCCCTAGCCTAGTCCCTCTCTGCTGTCATGGTCTGAACCTAGGCCTGCAGTTATGTAATCAATGCATCTTGAGGATCCACCTATCCTACTAGCTGCCATACTGACTGTGTTCATGGAGGCTATACCTAAGGCTGATCCTCACCCCTAGCTCGTGGTGGTGCACCTACCTACTCCTCCTGCCTAGCTGGCACCTGCTGCTGGTCATGCATCTGAACATCAGCCTGACTTGGCTAAACTGGTTGAATTGGAGGCCTGACTAGTTGATCTTGTCATGCACCATGTCTCCATCCTCATCCTCCCCCTCTGCCCCTCATCCTCCGTCGAACGGGGACTACTCCTAGAACTATCAAACATAGGGGAGGCCAAAACCAGTCTCTGTATGCCTATGTAATGCCTGGATCCATAGGCATCTTAAACCCAATGCTGGGCCAACAACTGTCTAAAGCTGTCCATGACCTCTGAAGTAGGAATGTATCACCCCCATGAACTTGTGACATGGTATAGGAAAATATGGCCATGTAATCATCATCTGGCCAGTCCTGAGGCTCACCGAACTAATGTTGAATGTGCTTGGGTAGGTATCTCTCCACCATCATATGCTCTCACCCCTACATAAAGTAGTCCTGGTGGGCAAAGAAAATATTCTCTATAATCCGGGCCGATGAAGGTATGGACACCATGTAAAAGCCTGCATCTCATCTAGGGCTCTCCTCCAGTAGGGAATCCCATGCTCACCCGTATGTGTGAAGGACATGTTGATGGCGATTTTGGCACCACAACAATGCAAGAAGAATATTGCTACTCTGCTTCTCCTAAAAGAGAAAGGCAACACATGGATACCTTAGCTCCCAAGGTCTGGGTAGTTGGGTCTCAACTGTGCTGATGTTACTCAGTGGCCAATGCGACAGTAATATTCAAGGGGCCTGCTAGTGTTGGGCTTCTGGATTGTTCTAAGATCAAGCATGAAATAAAACCTATTGTAACTAGGGGTTTTAAAGAAATACAAAAAGATAGGCCAGGGTTTTAAAACAAGAAAGAACAATAGCTCATCCAACCTTAACCAGACTTTGATAACTTCAAGGAATTTGCTAACTAAAACTGAAGAACAAAATTAACTTGTGATTAACACACAGTATCATTCATTCACAGTGCTGATTTTTAACGACTGATTATAAACTAGCATTTAAGAAAAACACAAAATGAGATTTCATTCCTTGAAAGCTTTCAAAATCAAATGATTAATTTTAGATAAATACCATTCCAGAACACAATATGAAGTAGATTCAAATCTGGTTGCTTCTACTGTGGGTTAGACAAATAAGCAACATTTACAAATTTGGCATAATCACCAGTGTACAGAGAAATTTGTGGCTCCAGATTGCTTCCAACTACACTAAGAGAGCTTAGGAAATACATTACCAACTATATTGAAATCTAACTGCTAACCAAGAAGACAAGAGAAGCTCTCATTATTGAGAATCAAGATGCAACTCGATCTCCTTCTGCTAGCTTACTAACTCCTAATAGTTCTAGCTCTAAATAGTTCTCTAAAACCTAGAAGTTCTAATCTCTTCCTGTCTAACACTAAAAATTTTGGAACCCTTTACAAAGAGGAAAGAATGCCATATATACATCTCCCTCAGAAGAATGTCAGCGCCTATTTTAGGGTTTATAAAATATCCCATTGTGTCAGGAAGTTAATGCCCAGATCTTTAACAAAAGTCAATTTTGCAATAAATCCTAATCCTGGCTATCTTATGTCAGTGAAGATTGTCTCCTGAGGTGTTATGTAGATCTTTTGCAGCTACCACACTTATTTCTAGCCTCCGTGTCCATTTTTGACCTCCAGCGGAGCTGCCTCGAATGCCCCAAAATATTGCCATTAATGCCCAGTTTCACTTGTCAGCAAACCTCACAACTATCCATTTGACTCACGGCTTCATCTTCTCCCTTCACTTGACACTCTTCCCGCTCCATATCCACTCTTCTGTAAACTCGTCGGTGTAGCATGGGCTAGTCAATAAAAATTTCTTTCTTCACCGAAACTTCTTGGCGGGGAGAGAACCCTTTGGCGATATAAGAACCCGCCCTTGCTGGGCTTTCCTTTTGGTAAGACTCCACCCATTCGCCGATGCATCTCGTCATACGCAAACAACTACCCCGAATCCACTTTTGTTGCCGAGACTTCATTTCATCGGTGGGACATTACGCCGAAAGCCCACACTTTCTCTGAAGACACCCTTGTCGGTGAGAGACAAAGCACTCGGGAAACATCCTTATGTGCACGTCTAGATCTTGCAAAACAAAGTATCGGTTAGAACCACACATTAATATTATGCCTCCTAAAAAAAAGAAACCTAACTCCGGCAGAGACAGAAATGGGACCAAAATAGAAATGGGACAAGAGGGTAAAACTAGACACATCCTGGCAGAATCGGGATCGGGACAAAAAAAAATGACCTAGAAACGAACATCCCTTGCCTTGAAACTAGCCAGGGTGGAGCCAAAAGAAAACCGGACTTGGGACCGAAGTCGGGGCAGAAATGAGCCGGGGAAATAATCAACATTCCCAAGTTCATACCCAGTCTCAGATCAGTATCCGTGAGAAACACCAAAACACAAAGGATGGGAAGAAAGCACCAGCAGAGCTGGAGCAGAGTGATGAACAAGGTGGAACCGGGGTTGGAACCAAAATCTGAACCAGAAACTTCTCCAAGTTTTGGGTTCAGATTCCGTTCTGAACCCGCCTCTGGCACCATCCAAAAGAGGAGGAAAAAAAGGAATAGCAAGAGAATGAGGAAAGGGGGAGGACAACCCCACAATAAAGAAAAAAGAAACAAAATGAAAAGAACAAGACAAGTGAAACAACGCGAATAGACGTGCAAGGGAGAAAAGACCAAAGTGGCGGGACCAAGGCCGAGGAAGTAACCAAAAATGGAGATTGGAAGAAGTTCCAAGTTTGGAATCGGTTCCAGGTCTGGGTCCGCCAAAACACATAAAACAAAGAGCCCAAGGCCAAAAAGAAAACACCAAAGGCAAAGGACACAAACTGACAAAGACTAGCAAAGAGAAAAGAAAAGGCGGGGTTGGACCCGGGATGGGACCAAAATGAGGAACTTGAGAAAGTTCAACATTCTGAACTTGGTCCCGGACCTGACTCCGACAAAGAACAAAAGAAATGAAAACCAAGGTCTATCGGAACCGGAACCGGGGTTGGAACAAGACCCGAACTTAGAAGAAATTTCCAAGTCAGGGATTGTTCCCAGTTCCTCCTCCGACAAAACTTAGAAAGGAAAATGCCTAAGGCAGAAAACCAAAGGCCAAAGGGAAAAAAACAAAGGGGGACCTATTTTATTCTAGAATAAAATGGGGTGGTTACGCAAGGTATAATAGGACACGCCACCTTTGTAATGCCACACAAGGTGATCATCAGGCCTATACGTGGAGAAGTGTAACACCGGCACCGAGTGCTCCACCATAGAGGTAGACATACTTGTGAAGATCCCTATAAATAGAAGAAAGAACATGCCCATAAGCAAAATGAGTAGGCATGTCACGCATCACCATGCACTCCCAGTATAGTCCCCAACTAGGACTAAACTACTAGCCTCGCCGATCTGGGGCAATGATACCTGAAATGATTGTCGCAACAACCAAGTGGAAGGAAGAGGCTAGGACTCTGTGACGCTCTAGCTCAATATGACCCTCATAGTAGATAACATCCTCTATAGCAAGAACTATGTGATAGGCATCCCGCCTGGTATCCATGTCAAAAATAATGCACCAACCGTGAATCGACAATCTCAGGATGCGCCACACGTCCTCTAAGGTGATGGTGGCCTTGCTGCCAGGAAGGTGGAAAGACGAGGTCTCGTTGTGCCATCTTTTGGCAAGTGCTGACATCATCCCAAGGTGGGTGCACACGGGCACTGTGTATGCGATGTGCCACAACCCCATGTCTCGTAATCAATCCTGTTCTCTATCATTGAGATATCACAAATAACCAAAGAGCTCTCGTGACCTGTTCTCTTGGGAATAGAGCTCCCTCACCGTGTCCTACATCAAGAAGGGTCACCATGTTAAATTTTTTGAAAAAGTTCATGCCGAGTGTCCAAAAAATTAGTCCAGCGTCGCTATCCATGAAGGCATTGTGATTTCATTTTTAATCAAACTACAATGCTGGGGCACAAAATGCCAAAAGCACACCGCCACGGTGCACTTTTCTGCTGAGCAGAAAAGTTTGAGAGGATTCTTGTTTGATGAAGCCCTGCCACATCACACTTTGAAATGACCCCGCTGGTGGGAGTGTGAGCGTCAGAGTTTGAATTTTTTTTTCAAACTCCAAACTCCACCACAACAGAGCAATCTGACACCAAGCAACGAAATTTGATTTTTGAGTGGTGCTAAATAGCACCGCTGCAAATATCTAACTTTAAAAGCAATAAATGAATGCAAAAAATGAGAAATAAAGCTCAAGTAAGGATCACTTACCGATGCCCCAATGCTGGGTGGCCACTGGTATGGCTGGAATCGATCAAAAATTTGCATTGGGAGCTTTCTTTTCACCATATCGTTAGGAGGTCAGAGTTCAAATCTCAAAATCGCTAGAGGGTTGTGTGTGAAAATGAATTGAAAGTGACCCCTCGGAGCATTTTTAAGCTTGAAAATTAGGGTTTTTTCACCCTGTTTGGCTATCCTGCTAGGGTTTTGGACTCTTGAACCTATTGTTGTCCATTGGATGCCTTTTTTACATCATTTTATTGTGTTTACACACATTTTTGGCCTTCTGGAGCCTTTTTCGACTTGTCGGGCACCTTGTCCTCTTTTTTCGTGAGATTACCCAAAAATCAAAACTTTCGTCCAATCTCTCGAGGGGGAAATATATTGGCATGCTTTCTATCACCGGACAGTAGTGGGGAAATATTTTGAAAATGATTTTTTTTTGGCTTTGATCGAGACCATTTATTCTTTGAATCAACACAACGAGTGCATTGCTTCGAAGAGGGGAAAAATGTAGACATGTAAAATGTACTGAGTGGCATTGGACATCTGATCCTCACCACTAACATCATTTCATCTTGAATCATCCTTCGGTCTAACCATTTAATCAAATACCTTTATCTGATTAAATTCATCAATGTTCCTCTTAATTAAATAAATCGGTTATCTAATTAAGTCATTCTTTTTCGATAATTAAATTAACCATTTTTTATCTAATTATACTATTTAATTAAATAAATAATTAATTTAATTAAATCTCTTAAGTCTATCTATTAAATTAAATAAATTAAAAAATTATTTAGTTTAATCTAACACCATCTCTTTTAATTAAATAAATCAAAATCCTGATTTAATAAAATCCCTTATCACATTCTTCTCATATTTGATTTAAATAAATCCACAAATTTAAGTCAAATAGGTCACATCATTTAATCCCTTCATTAAATTAATCAACTTGGATTAATCTAATCTCTCCTCATGTCCCATCCTCCATCCTTTACCACTTGCACATGAAAATAGACTTATTTGATTTATTAAATTTCTATTTTCCTTCAAACAAGGCATCATTTAAGGAATATTCCCCAAATTTGAATTCAAAATCCAAGTGGGATGAGTCCTTCCAACAAGGCATTTACTCTCTCTTACATGTCCTTTTCCTTCAGCCAAGTTGCATTCAACGCATTCTTCCTTCCCTCTTGCATGTCATTTCAACAATTTCAAAATTCAAATATATGCATTTATTGGCACAATCCTCAAAACTTGCACATCCTCCATCCATTCACAAGTGGACAAGTGGCACTTTTCCATTGGCTAATTTTTAGTCCCACATTACTTTATTTTGATCATCTCCTCAACTTAGCATTCTATAAATAAGAGGCTAATCTCCTCATTTGATCATCCACAATTTGAGTAAACTTACTATGCTCAAATCATTAGCAATTTTCATCCATTATCATTGAAGTTCATAGCTAGGTTATGCAGATTTTTCTATTGGAATACTCATCAAGCATCAACAAAGTGGATCAAATTTCTTCATCAAATCAACATTGCATCATTGGAGTTGGGAAAGGCCCAATTTTCACATCAAATTGGCACCAATTCCCTCAAGAGATTAGGATTTTGTTGGCTTTAGAATAGGATTTGATATGCTTTTAAATCTGATTGTGTTCTTCATTTCATATTCTATATCTTTTTCTATTCAAATGAATTTCTTGAGGAATCCTTGTTCTTGCTTTCATTTCACCTTCTAATGTGTTTGTTCATATTGTTTTGTAGGTATTTGGATTGGGGTTCATACAAGATTAGAATTTGTGGATGTTGGAAGAGCCAAAACTTCTCTAAGTTTTGTTCTTTTTTCCTATTTTCTGAATCATTTCAGTCTAAAAATTTATATGCTCATAGAAATGAATCAATATTAAAGAAAATTTGATAGCTACCTATCTCATGAATTTTTGTAGCTGGTTTTGTTAGTTCAACTGAGCAAGACTATGTGTTATGTCATTTAAGGGTGCATACAGAACCTACTCAGTGTCCAAACTAAAACCCCCCTCTTTAAAAGCTCACACTGTTTTATATGTAGTTGTGAAGCAATCTGGTGAAGTATAAAACAGTTTGCTTTGATTTGATTAAATCTTTGGGGCATGCATGGAGAATAACCAGGAGAAATTTTAATTTTTAGTATTTTTCATGCTTTATTTTAGAATAGATGTTTAAATTCTTGAAAATGTTTCAAAAAATAGATGAATGAATGGAAATTTATTGAAAATATATCATTTTCTATGAAATTGTTGAATGGTTAAAGCTAAATCTACTTAAGTGATAGCAAGATTATTGATTTTTTATGAAATAGCCAAATTCTTAAAGCTAAATTTACTAAAGTGATAGAAAAATTGTTGATGTTCATGAAATATTATTTCAAATCTTTTGATTTTGTGATATTATTTTATGATTGAATTGGAAACCTTGTGTCTAATGCTTATTATTCTTAATAAACTAGAGATATTCTTAGTGAAATAGAAGATAACCAGATTCCCTTTGAGATTATCAACAATTTCACATCATACCTTGAAGCAAACCTAGTATGGTCAAGACCTGACTATTGGAGACTTGGGATTAAATTGAGCCAACCTTATCCTATTATACGGACACCCCTAGGTTTCCTTTGGTTGAGTATTTCAAGAAGGATAGGCTCTTCACAGTTTTCCTATGAGGAATTTATCTACCCTATTGCTGCAAGTGACATCGCCATCAATAGGAACTAATGATAGAAGGAGGGCTTATGACGTGTTCTCCGTGTACTGGCATTATCTTATATTTTTTCTTATCTCCATTGTTTTGTTTAGGAATCTGTATTGGTTATGGGTTTAAAAGAAATATTGTAAGGTAAAAGTATAATGCAAGCTAGTACTTCAATATGGAAGTTGAGAAACTTTAGAAAATATTTAACCAAAGATTACATCCTTTGAGTTTATTCACCTTAAATGGTAGAGTCACCAAGTGTAGAATTCATGATACAACTAATCACGGTGAAATCGATTGTGATTTTTTTTTTAACTAGGGTAAGTTTGGCTATGTGTAAGGTGATTCCATTAATGGAAGAAGTTCTAACTTCTAGAAGAAAGGAACTGTTAACGAGAAATTCATTCCACCCTAGTGGAATTGAGAATATTAAAAAATTATCAAATACATCAAAACGGTTTGATAATTGCAATTTTTATAAAGATCTTAATGTTTTGTAGGAAAATAGGTGAGAATGTCAAGATTCAGAGACATCACATCAAAAATGAGGAAATGGCATTGATGAGTCATCATTCTCCTTATACATGGAAAATACAAGTGAAGAGAAGAAGCGAGAAAATTGAGTGGGAGATGAGTGTTTTTTTCTCCAAGTCAAAAATTCACAAGCTAAAAATGGAAATTTTCCTAATTTTATGCAAGATACAAAGTATCAAGCTTTTACTTTTTCTCTCTCTGATAGTTCTATAAATTGCGATATTGTTTGGTCTAACAAAGTTCAAGGTGAAGAAAGGACCAAAGACGCGTAATTTTTTGGAGGAAAAGAAAGCCAATAAGTGGACACAACCATTCATGGAATTGAACAGAGTATTAAAGAAAAAAATCATGAACCAAGGCTGAAAGAAGGTAGAGTATGGTCGCATCAGAAAAAGTGTGTGCAATCGACCTTTAATGAGGTCAGTTTCATACATATGAGCCAAGTCATTGGTAAGTACACTTTTGAATTTATGTTTGTTAAACATAGAGAATTTAAAGAATTCATTGTTATAGTAGGACATTTTAAATCTCTTTGAATGAATTTAAGGATAAACCTACTGTAATACATACAAAAAAACACTGGAAATAGTCATTGAAATTAAAATAAGTTATTTTGTTAGGTAAATCGCTTGTTATATTAGAAGTTTGGTTAGTTAGGGTTAGTTTTTCTTTTGTAGGGTTTGTTTTTCTTTGCTTTGTTTTGTTTTTCATTGTTGTCACTTTTCTTTTTCTTTCCTTTTTTTTTGTTTTTTGTTTGGCCTCTGTATTAGCATTTTTTTCCTAACTTACTATACACATGAGAATTAATTCAAACATTTGTAAAATTATGATGTGAAATATTAAATTATAAAACCATGCATAGTAAATACATGCTTTAAGTTGTATGACAAAGCTATATATGTATGTGTGTATATCATATATATACATGGAAGTATCAAAATTCTTAATTCAAACGAGAAAAAGATCCAAAAAAACAAAAAAAAAGTGAGCCAAGTTGTAGATAGGAGTACAACCATTTAGTCAATGTGGGATTCCTCATCTATCAGGGCTAAATACCCTATGTAGGAAAGCTCCTGGTGAACTTCAAAGTCATCAATATGGAAGTCGGTGAGGAAAGGCTAGAATGGAACCATTTCCCCATGCTCTAGGAATCAAGGAATATCATCCATGGAATGGATTTCGATGGTCAGGTATGCAACAAACATAATAGTATCCAGATTATCCAAGTATTTAGGCCTTACTATTAGATTAGTAGCTGAGTGAATGTCTTCAACAAGAAGCCTAATATCTAGGAGTGATGCTACAAAGTGAGAAGCCATGTCAGAATAGAACCGATAGTAGCAATTGGATTCTATACATACTTTTCCCCAAGGACTAAGCACAAATTTGGTATAGTGAAACTGGAAGTCCGAATGAAGAAAACCTTTCCAAGCCTTTGCGATGTGATACTACCTAAGAAAAAATTTTGGCAGCGAGAGTAGGCCAAGAAAATTGGAGTATCCATGACCTAGAAGAAAGCAAGAACAAGCAGAGCAAGAAATGAAAAATAACAAGAAAGCTAAGTAAAAGTGTGATTAATTTGAGAGCAGTGTGGAATTTATAGAAAGTCATGAGGAAGTCGTGGTACATAGTTGTCTCAAGTGAAGTCTTGGAAATCATAAGCAAGGTGGAAACCAAATGAATTTCTTTAGAGCAGAATGTTAAATAAAATTAATTTTTCTACACATAGTTGGTGATAATTTGCTTCAAATTTGATTAGCATGAAGATTACAAATCAAGCAAGTTGAAGATTTCAAAATTAATGGTGGTCATTTCATTATGTTTTTATTAAGCCATATTAATCATGATGGTGCTTATGTGTGCGAAGCAGAAAGGAAAATTGAGTCAGTAAGGAAACACATGTCATCATTTGGGGAATTTGAAAGAAGTAATATGTGTAGTGAGGCATGCAAATTTAATGCAGAATAATGTGATTGTGTTTTAGTGTGATCATGAAATTTCCAATTCATTAATGTGGTGCAACACTGTTAAATTAGAATTGCTAGCTAAGTATTTAGCAGTTTCCATGAAATTTAATCAGAAGGATGGTAACTAATGGTTCTAAATTTAGATTTAAATTTGGTGATTAAATTGTTCATTGTCAAATTTTAATTTATGGATATTTTTTAACACATAGCGAGTTGCAGTTAGCTAGGATTTGGCATAAAGTGGTAAAGTTTAGCTAGAAATACACATGAATAGGAAATTATTAAATGAGTTTTTGGGAAGTAGTGAATTGATGAAGGGATTTTCATTGAATGAAAAATCATAAGGTAACCTTCGTTACCACTATAATTCCCAACCTAATAGCGGGCTTCATTTCCTGCAAGTTGAAAAATGAGCTATCAAAGAAATATCAAAAGGAAAAATGAGCTATCATTGAAATATCAAAAAAAAGAAAAACAATTCAACTCTTCAGGATATCCAAATATCTCTGCTATGAATGCTTGGTTGGCAGTAGAGCTATGTTTGGGGGAATTACAAAGATAACCTTGTTGGGGTTATGGATGCTTGGCTGGTATCAAGGCTATATCCTTGGTTGGATTTGGCAGATTACCAAATTATGTAGTTCAATGTCAATGAAATGATTCTTTTCATTGAATTCTAAGGACAAGAATTAATTGGAACACACACAGATGTTTCCAGAGAAATTTTACTTTTTTATGTCAGAATCTAGGTTAAGGTAAAAGTTATTGTTTTAAAATATGCATAAATTATAATTTAAAACTAGTGATTTGATCTCAAGTTTTGGTTTAAATTTGGTTTTATTGGTTGCAAGTTCTTGTGTGGTCTCACAAAATGCCCCAAGACTATAAGACTTGGGAACCCAAGTGAAAAATAATGCTTATAGCAGGTGCTACCTAGTTGAAAAGATCACCAAAAGTGAAGAGAAAAGATAAATCTTTAGTAAAAGAATACTTTGTAATGTAGTGTTTTGGGTACCGGATACCGGGAACCAGGAATATTAGAAAGGAAAAAGGTAATGCAAATGTTGAGCAGAGTGTTCCGGTTTGATAGTTGAGGTCTGGTAAGATGGAAGTTCCAGTAAAAATGAAGTTTGAGGAAAATTCATGGGTAAAGCTAAATAGCGGGTATTGGGTACTGGGTAATGATGTAAAGTGAAGTTTTAAAATCTTCAGGTTATATAATGAGGTTGACAGTCTAGTAACATGGTATATAAAAGATAACCATGCAAGGATTTTTGATATGCTGGAAAGCATGTTATTTATAAAAAATTATATGCTATTGATTTAATGATGGTTTTATTTACATGAGATTTTTTATAAATGTCTTTTTTAAAGGGATTTAATGAGTGGAATGTGTGATTGCAGGAGATGTAGATTTTGATGCAGAGTTCGAGTATGGAAGGTCAGGAAAATAAAAGTTGCAGATAGATCTGATGGTGTTACCAATTTCAAAAATACACTTTAAAATCTCATGCTAGAATATAGCTCATTGCAAAGATACACTAGATATCGGGAAACTAGAACTCTGGAGTTTAAGCATGCAACAAAGAAGTGTATCCATTATGAGGATTGCTCATTCCTAGAATGTTTAAACCGAGGATGAACTTGAATGTAGGAACATAAATTCCACCTGATCATTTTGAATGTATGGGAAGTTCCTACATTTTGTTTGAGTGGATTTCTTTGGTTCCAAGAAGGAACCCTAATAATAAAAAGATGAAAGACCTGAACTACTTCAATGTGCGGAATGAGGTTGACCTGTTGACTTCAATTGCAATTCTCTTACCAATCACCACATTCCACTTTCCTTGATGTGATTTGTCCCTTGGATTTCCTCTCATGTATTTGTCTTATCCTATATGTTCCTTACTTCTATAAAAGGCTAGGGGATACTTCTTTTTAAGTTAAGTTTAGAATTTGTGGATGTCGGAAGAGCCAAAACTTCTCTAAGTTTTGTTCTTTTTTCCTATTTTCTAAATCATTCCTGTCTAAAAACTTGTATGCATGTAGAAATTAATCAATATCAAATAAAATTTAATAGCTACCTATCTCATGAATCCTTGTAGCTGGTTTTGTTAGTTCAGTCGAACAAGACTATGTGTTGCGTTGTTTAAGGGTGCATACAAAACCTACTTAGTGTCCAAACTAAAACCCCTCTCTTTAAAAGCTTGCACCCTTTTATATGTAGTTTTGAAGCAATTTGGTGAAGTATAAAGTGGTTTTCTTCTATTTGATTAACTCTTTGGGGCATCTGTGGAGAATAACTAAGAAATTTTTTTATTTTTAGTATTTTTTATGCTTTATTTTACAATAGTTGTTTAAATTCTTGAAAATGTTTCAAAAAATAGATGAATGAATTGAAATTTATTGGAAGTATTTCATTTTCTATGAAATTGTTGAATTCTTAAAGCTAAATCTACTTAAGTGATATGAAAATTGTTGATTGTCTATGAAATTACCGAATGCTTAAAGCTAAATCTACTTAAGTGATAGAAAAATTGTTGATGTTCATGAAATATTATTTCAAATCTTTCAATTTCATGATATTATTTTATGATTGAATTGGAAACCTTGTATAAAATGCTTATAATTCTTAATAAAACCAGAGATATTCTTAGTGAAATAGAAGATAACTAGATTCCCTTTGAGATTAACAACAATATCACATCATACCCTAAAGCGAACCTTGTACAATCAAGACTTGATTACCAGAGACTTGGGATTAAACTAAGCCAACCTTTTCCTATTATATGGAAACCCCTAGGTTTCCTTTGGTTAAGTCTTTCAAGAATGATAGGCTCCTTGTGGTTTTCATTTGAGGAATTTATCTACCGTATTGCTACAAGTGACATCGTGGTCAACATAAATGAAGAAGGAATAAAGCAATAGAGAAAGAGTATGAAACTAATAAAGCAAATAAAAAAGAATGGATGATGGAATATCATCAAAATAAGAAATTGGATACGATTGATGAAAACAAGCCAATTGAAGAGGAACCTCAACCATCAAAAAGAGAAAAGGAAATGGCAACACAAAGGGAATGAATGCATAATCATCGTGCTAAGATAGATTTGAATACTGTAGATGGAGACACACCCTCTACCCCAAGTGAATACGAAGGGATAGATTTGAATACTATAGTTGGAGACACACCCTCTACCACAAGTGAATACGAAGGGAAACCATCTACTGAAAGTGAATATGGAGGGACACCATCTACCACAAGTGAATATGGAGGGGCACCATCTACTGCAAGTGAATATAGAGGGTCACCATATACCGCAAGTGAATATGGAGAGACACCATCCACCACATCTCAAGTTGTGAGTACATCATCACTTGCATTTGATGAAGTAGGTATGCCATCATCCTTGTGTCAACCTCAAGGTATGTCATCTATTCCACCTTCAATGGAAGGTATGCAATCTATCCCATCTCACTTAAATATTGATTAAATTCCTAATGTTGAGATGTATGTACATAGGAGAACACCACCTAAAATTTTTCATAGAAAACCAAAGTATTTGATTAATATTGTCGAGAATATTTTGCAACCATTGGAAGTTAAGATTTCAAGACAAACTTGTAGAAGATATGTTGATAAGATTTGGAAATTGTTCTTTGAAAGGATAAATGAGACCACAAGATGTCAACTATTTGTTGAAAATATGTGAGGTATAAAGTATAGAAACATCATGAAGATTCTTTGTTTGAGAGCATCAAATGCTTCAAGTGAAAATACTATTGTGAAGAATCTAATGGATTCTTATCGGATTGTGGGTAAGACCTCATTCTCAAAGGAGAGTAATTGTTGGACTTGTTGTTGCAACAAAAGATCAACCTATCAATTCCCAATACAAGCTTTGGTTAAGAACCATAGGAGGCGGTTAGACCATGTCACAAACCTAAGCGCTAGTGTTGCAAGGAAGATCAAGGGTCACACCTTGCAAAAATTCCCCCCAGCACAAGTGTGGGGTTTGAACCTGTGACCATCTCTGATACCAATTATTGGACTTTCTATTGTACCAAAAGATCAACCTATCAATGCCCAATGCAAGATTTAGTTAAGAACCATAGGAGGCAGTTAGACCATGTCAGAAACCCAAGAGCTAGTGTTGCAAGGAATACCAAGGGTCACACCTTACAACAATAATGTCACCTGACATGTCATTGCATTGAATTTGGTAAGTAGTCAAACAAGGAGATTTCGTCTCATTAGAAAGACGAGTCAACAATTGAGAATTAATAGAAAAAATCTATTAAGTGAAATTCAAAGGCACCAAAGAATTGAGGTCACCTATTCAAATGAATTATGGGCATTCTTGGGGATACTCCCATGAAAAGATAAACTAGTTTTTGAAGCATTGAGAAAACTAATTGAATACTACTTGAAGAATAACACAAGGCCATATTCAAATCAAAGGAATGTGGTAAGACGAAAAATCAGTAATCAAAACCATGAGCCACATCCAAAGCATTTTTTGGATACAACTCAAATCCAATTTTTTCATAAATTTCAATAGGATTATCCTCAAATTCAAATTTTTTAAAGATACTTTGAAATTCTTAAACCTTTTTATGTCAAGATAAATCACATACACACTACTTTTTGTTGTAGATTACATATTGAATTCTCTAACCATTATGATGTTTACCATTCTATATGTTTAGATTTACATACTAATGATGTTTATTAGGATTGTGGCATACATGCCCCACCAACATCTTCAAGAGAGTTCTTATAAAAAAAAATATGTGAAAGAGAGGATGGTCAAATATTCTACAAGAAAGTATGGTTGGATGGTTCATGTTAGCGTTGCAGTGGCTTGCAATGTATGCCAGTATGTCAACATATGGAAAGAAAACATGAGGTGGGAAAGAGACTAGTAGAGTTAGGGAAGTATAAAATAGTGGCATACATTACAAAAGATGGTAATCAAGCAAAAAGGTGTGATTTGGTTATTCAGAAGATTCCAGTGTATTAGTTTATGTCTACATTTTGTGATAGTATATTGTATGAGTATGCAAGGAATACCCATAGAGTTCAATGGTTGGGATTGCAATTCAAGTTATGAAAGGACACCTTTCTAGTTGGTAGCATAGTTTTAGTGGTTGAATTTGTAGAGAAATACACTCTACAGCCATAGTGTGAGGTGCACTCAAAATATTATAACTCCACACAGGTTTCGATATTTGTGCACATAACATTAATTCATGTAGTTGATAGTACAAATGATGAAAGGAAGGTATCAATTTTATATTAGTGATGATCACACACATTCTCCAAAGTTCATGCAAGGTTTCTTCCAATTTTTCTATAGTGATTTGGCTCAAAGGGGAATAACATATGGTTGACATATAATATGGTCAGATAACTATGTAGCACAGTTCAAGAACTCAAGCATGTTCTACTAGTTGAGAAGGATGCATGTCATTACAGGTGTTTAGTAAATGTGAAACTTTTTTGAGGCCAAGCATGGAAAGGGGGTGCATGATGGTGCAAGATCATGTGTCAAAAGAGCATTATCATGAGAAGAGTTGAAGTATAAAGACAATGAAAAGTTGACAGATGCAAAATCAATCATCGAGTGGTGTAATGCTTCGATGGGTCCAGGTAATGAAGGTAAGTCTTCAATTCATAGAATTTTTGGGTTGATGGAGTATCCATACATAGAAGATAGCATTCTTTTATTCTTCATGTACAATGCAAGCCTATGATGATTGCGAGTCAAAGGAGTGGGCTGAGAAATGGTGGTTAAGTTATCTTAGCCCACTTTGCATGTATCACCCTCCAACAACATTGGAACTAACACAAATGGAATCATTGGTTGAATTTGACCACATATCAGATCTAGTTCAACTAGGTAATATATCTACTTGCATAGTTTTTGAAATTCCTATTGTTATCTTACTTTGTAGTGAATTTTTAATGTTGACTAATTTCATCTAATTTGTTGCACATATCAATCTAGGGCATGTTTATGCAGTTATTGTAGATGAAGACAATGGAGAGGGAACAAATTATTACTTGTGTCATTGTATTGAGGCAAAAAAGAAGTCGGAGGCCCTAGTTATAGATGGAGAAAACATCAAATACCCTACAGGATCATTTTTTTATTATAGGAACATCACTTAGAAGGTGCCCACATTAGAGTGTTAATGTTTGGTTGTTTTAGGACTTTTACACACATTGGAAGATTCTTCATTATTCAAACCTTGTTGTGGCATCCAATGTTTGTTTGATAAAATATGGGGGTAGAACTTTGAACAAGACCTTGTGGAATGTGTGTGACTCTAACCATGATGTAATACTTGAAACAATAAAGAGTAGAGTAGATCTGTATGGTTTGATGGATTAATTTATAAGTATGCACATTGGTTCTTATTAATTTGTAAGTATGTACATTAATTTGTATGATGCCAATGCTATCATCCAATGTTTATATCATGTATGTAGGTGATTGATGAAGTTATCAGACTTGCAAATGTAGCACACTTTATGTTTAGAACTATGGAAAAGGATATAGAGTTCAATGGTATTTTTTTTCTCAAAAATATGCAAACAAAATGATGTAGGATATTCTCAATAGATTAGTAAACTAAGTGGAAGATTAAATTTTGTTCTTTTTATAATAGGTTAAACAAGTTTCTAAAAGGTTGGAAAGTAATAGTTTGGTTATGTTCTATTCATGTTCTGTTCATGAGAGGCTATTGTCTGCAATAGGTATCTTGGAACTCCCAATGAAGATGTATGGCTAGGAGTTACTAAGTTGAGAGATTGGCATGTCTATCCTCAATGGAAGTATCAAGATTTAAGTCTTGTTGCTCCCAACTTGGAACCAAATGGTGTTGATTTTTTTTCTATAAGTGCCTTCCATATATTTTCATTTCATTTCTATTTTGGATGCTCTTTCTTTTTTTTTTCTTGTACTTTTCCTATTTGTAATTAAACTACTAAAATTTGATTGGTGTCTCCTTCTAGAAAATGCTGATTTATCAGCCATCCAAGAGAATCTCAGCCAAAAAAGCAATGCAACATCCTTATTTTGATGATCTGGAAAAATCTCAATGTTGATTTCAAGCTAGGGTTTTTGAAAATGCCCAATTTTCATATAAACTATCTTAATATGTTCAAATCGAGCATTGGTTAGTGGGCTACATGGTTCTTTGAACATGGAAGGATATTATGCTTGAATTTCAATATTCCCATATTTGGGAATTGTCTTTTATGAATTCTTTGAACCCATAATCCATACTTCAAGGACCCTCTAAAGTGCAATCTTGATAGATGGGAGGTATGCTTTATATTCATATAAAAATTACTTTTTAAGATATTCAATGATCTAGATTGGCTAGTGATAAGTTATAAGATATTGCATAATTGAGCACAAATTTTTTAGATTAATGACATATGACATGTTTATTTGAATTGATTATGTGATTATTGATATTTATAATCTCTTTTCTTTGTTTAGGTGGGAGCTAGTAAACCAAAACAAAGTTATAAAGTATATGCCAAATCCAAGACTAGCAGATGGTACTAAATTATTAATTTGAAGTTAACGTCATCATGACCACCTATGGTGTAGACATTATAAAAGTGTGTGTGAAGCTTAGCGAGGGAATTTCAAGTTATTCATTTGAATTTAACCTCATCATGAGAACCTATGCTGTAGACATTATAAGAGAACCTCAAATGTATGAATGACATTGTAAAAGATCTATGAGAACAAAGTACCTAAGGAATCCTTGAATCCTATTTTTGGTTATTATGAGAGAATTTTATGAGCTGAATTTGTGTGCATGAAAATGGGGCACATTGATTCATTATTTGATTTAAATGGGGTATTGGAATTCATATAGGTTGATTTTTTCTCATGATTTTATATTACCACTTGATAGTTTTGAGAAAGCATTGTGCCTGTAAGTACAAGCACTTGGGTTTTAGAATGGTGTATTAATCATATTAGACAATTGTAGCACAAACATAAGAATTAGGTCTGCCAAATAAATCTCATTTTATTGTAAATATCATATTATTAATATAGTGAGTGTAATAACCATTGATGGTTACTAATCATTCTTTTTCTTCTCTTATATTCTCCCTATTATAAATAGCACCAATTGACTAACTTATTATAAAAAAATCATTTATTAAAACAAATAAACCTAATGATTATATATCAATATCAATATAGCATACCATCTATTCACATAAACCTTTGTAATGATATTTACTCAAATTTTGAAATTTATTGTTGCCCTCAAACATTTGTAATTCATGTAGCGTAATCCCTTAATTGTCCAAATTAGAAAAGGGTAGCAATATTTGATGACCTATTACCTTGAGACCATGTAAATTACATGCATTTTGTTTAAGGAATTAGGATCACGTAGGGAACCTCTACAATAACCTCTATCAGTTTTTTTTTATCTTAGATTCATTTTCTTGTGGTGTCTAGTTTTTACTTGTTGGAAAAAGTGTCAAATGCAAGTAGTGTAAAGTTGCAAAGTGGTGCAACTTTCATTTTGCAACTCATGTGACCAAACAGATTGTTCCAACAAATCTGGATGGGTATGATTATGCTAGGCATTGTCCTCTTTTACACCCAAACATGCTAAATCACTCTGAGCTACATTCAACCGACTTGAACTCTTAAGAGTCCAAAGTGCTAAATGGTTTCTATCTTTGATCATATATTACTTAGAAACCGTAATACTTACAAACTCTTCATCTAATCCCACAAAATTGTGTTGGGCCCCTCTATAATAAACTCTCTCAGTTTTTATTATCTCAAAGTCATTTTCCTGTGCTGTCCAGTTTTCACTTGATGGGAAAAGTGTCAAATGCAAGCAGTGTAAAGTTACAAAGTGGTGCAACTATCATTTTGCAACTCATGTGACCAAACAGACTGTTCCAACACATTTGAATGGGTATGTTCACACTATCTATGGTCCTCTTTCACTCCTAAACATGTCAAATCACTTTGAGCTACATTCAATTGGCTCGATCCCTTAGGGGTCCAAAGTGCAAAATGGCTGCAATATTTGATGGGAAATTATTCAAAAACCGTGATGCTTATGAACTCTTCATTTGATCCAACAGGATTGTGTTGGGCCCCTCTACAATAAACTCTCTCAATTTTTGTTATCTCGGAGTTTTTTTTCCCATGGTGTCTAGTTTTTGCTTGATGGAAAAAGTGTCAAATGCAAGTAGTGTAAAGTTGCAAAGTGGTGAAACTTTCATTCTGCAACTTGTGTGACCAAAAAAAAATGTTGCAATACATCTAGATGGGTAAATTTATGTTAGGAATGGTCCTCTTTGTATCCAAACATGTTGAATCACTCTGAGTTACGTTCAACCATCACAATCCCTTAAGGGTCCAAAGTGAAAAATGGTTGCAATATTTGACAGGCTATTACTCATAAACTGTGATGCTTACAAAATATTCATCTAAGCTTATGGGATTACGTTAGGCCCCTCTATAATAACATCTCTTGGTTTTTGTTATCTCAGAGTTGTTTTCGTGTGGTGTCCAATTTTCACTTGATGGAAAAAGTGTCAAATGCAAGTAGTGTAAATTTGCAAAGTGGTGCAACTTTCATTCTAAAACTCGTGCGACCAAATGATCTATTCCAACTCATCTAAATAGGTATGTTTATGCTAGTAATGGTATTCTTTCACGCCCAAACACACCAAATCACTCTGAGCTATGTTCAACTGGCTTGATTCCTTAAGGTTCCAAAGTGAAAAATGACTACTATCTTTGATGGGCTATTATTCACAAATTGTGATGCTTATGAACTCTCCATCTGAGCCTATAGGATCATGTTGTGCTCCTATACAATAAACTATCTTGGTTTTTGTTATCTTGGAGTCATTTTCCCATGGTGTTTAGTTTTCACTTGATGGAAAAAGTGTCAAATGCAAGCAATGTAAAGTTGCAAAGTGGTGCAACTTTCATTCTTCAACTTGTGTGACTAAATGAACTATTCTAATGCACCTAGATGGGTATGTTTACACTAGGCATGGTCCTCTTTCACACTCAAACATGTCGAATCACTCTGAGCTATGTTCAACTGACTCGATCCCTTAAGGGTCCAAAGTGAAAAATGGTTACAATCTTTGATGGGCTATTACTTGGAAACTGTGGTGCTTACAAACTTTTTGTCTGAGCCTACGAGATTGCGTTGGGCTCCTCTACAATTACCTCTCTTAGTTTTTGTTGTCTCGAAGTCGTTATCTCATGGTGACAACTTTTTAGTTGATGGAAAAAGTGTTAAATGCAAGTAGTATAAAGTTACAAAGTGGTGCAACTTTCATTTTGCAACTCATGTGATGAAACAAACTATTCTAATGCATTTAGATAGGTATGTTTACATTAAGAATGGTCCTCTTTCACACCGAAATATGCTAAATCACTCTAAGCTACATTCAACCAGCTCGATCCCTTATGATGGCATACAAAACAATCAAAAAGAGAAAAATTCACACGACAGTTGAGAATTTTAAGTTTTCCACACCAAAAGCATATGATCATCCTCAAGTATAGCAAGTGCAAGACATTTTTAAATTATTCTCCTTGCCCTTACAACAATATACAACCAACTGAAAATGTGTACAATGGTGGAACTTGAAAACATTTTTTTTCCTCAATTAACAACTTTGGTTGTAAAGCATTTTGTCATTTTCATTTGAAATTATTTGCTATGCTTGAAACTTGGAGTCTAAGAGAAACAAGTGATCATGCTCTCACATACATTCATCATTTGGTGTGATAAAAACTTTTCACCCAAGTCCACTTCTTATTTGTATTATAAATTATAAAGCTTTCTCCCAAGTCCATTTCCCATATAAGAAATAATATTGCAAAAAGTTGAGATATACATATTTCGACGTGTTTATATGGTGATGGATCAAGAACATAAAAAATCATTTTGTACTATGAGGATTATGTTGTGAAAATATTTAAACACTATTCAAGATAAATGTTTGCATGATAATGTGTCAAGAAGTTAACTACTCATCATCTACTATGAATATTATGTTTTGCAAGTGTTGTAAAGATTATGTATCATTTGCTTAATTGAGTTGTTCCAATCAAAAGATTAAACATACTAGAATATTTTTATGAAAAACCTCATTGAATACCAATTGAAAATGTGTTTCTTTCTTTTAGATAAAGCATTTGATGGAACTCTTTGAATTAAACTGAATTGAGATATGTAAGAACAAGGGAGCATTAGGAAATACTTTTCTCAAAGGATCTTAAATAAGCCTTCTTTACCAAATTTGGAAAAGCATGATAATCCCATGGTTGAGAATTTTGTAGTCATCAAAGTGGGTACTAATTCTATATTATATAGATCACAATTCTTCTTTATCTTTAAGATCTTCTAATTTTGGCAATGATTTCACCAAGCTGTGAATGATGAACTGTTCTTTATTTAGTTATGCCTATGCACAGGTTCATTTTCCTTATCTACCATTGCAATTTTGGGTGGATTATTGCTTTCAAAGTATTGGGAATGCTTTGGTTAGATTTATATCCATTGATCCAGTGGACATAGAAATATATCAAAGGGGTTTCTTGAAAAAATTTGGTTGACAGTTGGGGAGCAAGCATGGAAACAGACCATTGAAATTATCAAAATGTTAGTGCAGAATATTCTACCTAAAATATTCCTTTAGATAAGTTTGCTAGTTATATTTTTACGATAATGATTATTTATTTGTGCAATCTTGCATGGAGTTGCATGCCTATTTTCTAGTTGGCAGTTGCCATTCTAGAAGGCTCATCTCTTGATATCTATATTATAATAATTCTTAATCAATTATCAAGCTAATAATTAGTGCATTTATTTATAGTTAATATTTTCTTTTCAATTTGTGCAATTTTGTAATTTGTAACTCTACTAGTATTCCTAGAAATATTGAAGTTGTTTAGCATCAACTAATAAAGTTGTTTAGCATCAATCAATAAATATTCAAGACAAACCATGAAGGAAAATAATGATCAATGCTAGGGATAACAAATTAATAAGTATACATGAGAATAAGTCAAGTATGCATGTGAACAAGGGAAGCAAAAGTGCTCAAATACATGTAAGCCTTGAAATATATGCACTAATACATAGTATACACAAATTAATACAAAGTATATGCATGAAAAAATGTAAGTCACAAAGTATACATTGGAATACATGTAAGTCACAAAGTATACACATAAGTTGTAAAGTAGACACTTGAATACACATAACTCATATCTATTGAATTGTGGATTTATAATGAAAATATGGACACCATCAATAAAAAAGATTTGTATTAACCAAATAGCCATGTAGGCATACATGAATATATGTCGACATAAGTATAAAATATATACAAAATAGCCATATAGGATTGTGAGAATGCCATATAGGCATACAATGTCAAATTTATCAAATACAAAATATGTACAAAAATGCCATATAGGCATATAACAAAGGGCTTTGGAATCAAAAGTCATTGCTCTCCATGCTCTCGAAACAAATTCTTACCATTTGTTGGTCGGCCAGATGGAGATAAGTCTATCACTTGTTTATTTTGAGGTTGGGGAGTGCTCCTACTACTCCTCCTAAGGTTTAGTTCTTGATCAAGCCTTATATATTACAATAACAAATAAAGACATTAATATATAGAAATTAAATTATAAAAAATGATATATTTAAAAAATAATCACTTATCACCTCTAGACGATCACTCTCCTCGAGGGAAATATTTGTATGCCCATGTTGTGGCATGCTAAAGCCCTATAAAAATCATCCAAAGAGAAATTAAACTACAAATCAATAATGGTTTGATTTTTCACTAACTAACAGCTATAACATTGAATGCAAATTGAAATTTAGTAATCTGCCTCATACCTTTGTGAGAGGCATTGAGCAGTCTATAGCAGAAGAAAAACCAAGCTCCATTGCCTTATGAACATGTGGAGGTGTATCCAGTTCCAACATCTTAAAATAAAACAATGAATTATTCAATCATAGAAACTTCAATAGTGATGCACATCATGGCTCATAATGTATGAGATAATGAACAAAATTTTGAGTATTTATTAAAATATATATTTCTAACTATCATGATTACTATTTTCCCTATCCATAACTTGTTTGAAAGCACTTGTTTTAGGCTTTTATCCATAGCAGAAAGGTAGTGAACTGTTTGAATAAATTCTTTGGTAGACATGTATGAAAATTGTGGTAGCATAGAGAAGGAAGTGAACTATTTGAAAAAATGCGTCAAAAAAATGTGCTCTCATGGTGATGGAATACCATTACAAAAAAATATGCCATGGCATTCCATCACCATGAGACCACATTTCTTTTAGGTATTTTTTCAAGCAGTTCATTGCCTTCTCTATGGTATTATGCTAGGATGGGGTGGATGGTATAGTGTGGTTTTGGTTATGAGATGGAGGGCGATCATAACATGAAGAGGGAGGGATGGGGATATGAGAAAGTGGAATAAAAGGTGGAAGGTTCTATGGATTGGTAAATTGAGGATGAGGATTCAAAGGGTATGTGCAGGATCATCACGGAAAAAATAGGCCCTTAAGTGGTGAAATTTTTTAGAAAAATCAGAGTTAGGAAACTTGATGTAAAAATTTGAATAAGTTATCTATATTATTTCAAAATATGTAACAATAGAATATGTAGAAAATTAAATGTAGTTTCTAAAATACTAGGTTTATTTTTTTTTTAAAATCTATTTGGTGAAAATTTGAAATTTCAATGCAGTAACTTACTTAAATTTCAAGGAAAAAATATTGTAGGTGTCTATTTGATCACCCTAACCACAATAAAATGATAATTTTTTTTTATAAGATTTCAGATAGAAGTAGAGGACTCATGTCCCAATGTGATGCATATTTTTTTGTAATTTTTTTCCAAGTAAATAATTAATTATGATTTTTTTATTACAACTTTTAGAAAATATAAAAAATCGTATGTCTGACCACCTTAACTTGGTCAAAACTTCATGAAATTCAATTTTTTTTAAATCCTATAGAATGTGAAGCATAGACTGTGACACATGATTCAAATTAAAAAAAATGTGATACCATTTGAAAGCTATAGATGTTTTTCAATCAGTCTATCAATCAACACTTTAGTCGTAATTCAAATAGAAAATGAATAATAATTATTCATTAAATTCAAAGTAAAGCATAATTTATATTGGTGGAAAGTTGAGAATCTCCTTTAAAAACCATTTTTGTTTCATCAATTTTGGGTAAAAAAAAGTCGCCATCCACATACCCTACACATACTCATCATATCACCACTTTTTGGCCCATCATGATCTTGCACATACCTTGGAAAGAATTTGGAGGGGAATTTTCATGGCTAAAGGCTTGATTTCTATTCTTTAGGAAATGAGCTATTTGAAAAAATGCCTCAAAGAAATGTGGTCTCATAATGATGGTGATGAGTTACATTCTATCATCCATTTTAGTTAGAATTTACCTAATTTTGTGCCCACATTAAGTTTACTTTTTCCTTTTTCACTCAAGTTGCCATGATATTTGTGAAAATTAAAGTTAATTGATATGAATAAAGGGGTACAAAACATTTGGTAATTAACTACTCATGAGTACTAGTTTCAGTGGATATTGTGAAGAGGGATGTTTTGGAGGCTGAAGGAGCACATGATGCAATCTACTTGGAGGATTTTGTGGTCCCTTTTTATATTGTCTTTTAGTTTCTGATAATTAATGGTCTGGTACTTAGATTGTTTAGGCGGTTTTAGAATGATTTGAAAATAGTAGGTTATAGGCCAAATTGCTATTTTCCAAAACCGATCAAGCCATTTTATTGAACACTTGTAATCAATGAATGTGTCTATTTTAGCATTATGTTTTGTATTAAAACTTATATATATGCTCTCCCTTTCTGCATAAATACAATCTTAATAATATATCCTGAAGTTTAAATTAATAGAAGACTATTGAAGTACTGATCTATGTGTGATACAAACATTCCTCTCCTTTCATCCAGTGGGAGAGAGGGCCCACTCCCTACCAACATTTGGATTTCCTCTTTTTCTAATGTGTATGTGAGGTATCATTTCTATTTGTTGGATGATTATATATGTTTTTTCTTTAATTGAGATCAGTAACGTTGCATATATGTTATTGAATTGATTTTGATCAATATGATTGTATTTAGCGAAGTGTGAATCAATTTATATTCAAAAAAGACTTCTAATGTGTGTGGATATATATTGTAAGGGAAACACGTATCAATGAACTAGTGAAGTGCAATTCTATTTTTAGAACATTGAAGTAATCTACCTAACATTTCTATACCTGTCGATAGGACACACAAGTCCCCTCACCAGGGATGTTCAGCTCCTTTCGCTCGCATAATTCCAATCCATCTTTAGTATTATATTCTTTCTTACATTATTACTAATTTTAATTGTTAATTTTTATTGAAGAGTGTGTATCTAAAGGCATTAAGTTTAATCATCAAAATTTTAATTAAGAATTCTAAAGTATATGTGTTGGAATGAAATAAGAAGATAGTAATTAAGAATAGGGTTTCATTTTGTTTGCAATTTAAGAGGTGTGCTTTGAATTCTAGATGACAAAGGTTTGTTTTAAATTCTTAGATGCATTCATCCCCCCTTAGTTCATTAGTTTCATCCCTTAGGTAGATTTCCACAACACCGTTCACAATATTATGCCCTCAAATTGACATTGAAGGGTTAAACTAAGGGAATTCCAAAGATTAATTCAAACCCACCTAACAAACCAAGATATAATTACAAGGACATTTTCATCTATAATATCAACCACAATTTAATCCAATCAGTGGACTGGATTTCCGTCACCATGAGACCACATTTCTTCAAGGAATTTTTTCAATCTACTCACTGCCTTGACTATGATATTGCTTACTATTATGATTTTATAGATTTTTTCCAAGCATCCATATTTTGTTGGAAAGCACCTATTTTAGGCTTTTAGCCATAGTAGCAAGGAAGTGAGTAAGTAGTTTGATAAAATTATTTGGTAGACATGTATGGAAAATGTGGTAGCATAGAAAAGGTGGTGAGCTATTTGAAAAAATGCCTCAAAGAAATGTGGTCTCATGGTGATGGAATAGAACTTCCTTGCAGCTATGGCTAAAAGCCTAAAAAAGGCGCTTTCCAACAAACTATGGATGCTTGGAAAAAATCTATCAAAGCATAATAGTAAGCAATAACATAGAAAAGGAAGTGAGTATTTTGAAAAAAATGCCTCGTTACCATTCCATCACCATGAGACCCCGTTTCTTTGAGGCATTTTTTCAAAATACTCATTGTCTTTTCTATGCTATTGC
The DNA here is from genome assembly GCA_007258455.2 of Sequoia sempervirens. Taxonomy (NCBI): domain Eukaryota; kingdom Viridiplantae; phylum Streptophyta; class Pinopsida; order Cupressales; family Cupressaceae; genus Sequoia; species Sequoia sempervirens. The sequence continues at coordinate 85,333,894 of VDFB02000008.1, read as the reverse complement.
TTACTATTATGCTTTGGTATATTTTTTCTAACCATCCATAGTTTGTTGGAAAGAACCTTTTTTAGGCTTTTAGCCATAGTAGCAAGAAAGTTCAAGTAGTTTGATAAAATGCTTTGGTAGACATGTATGGAAAATGTGGTAGCATAGAAAAGGCAATGAGCTGTTTGAAAAAAGACACCTCAAAGAAATGCGGTCTCATGGTGATGGAATGGCATTCCATCACCATGAGACCACATTTCTTTAATGATTTTTTTTAAACTACTCACTACCTTGTCTATGTTATTGCTTACTATTATGCTTTGATAGATTTTTTCCAAGCATCCATAGTTTGTTGGAAAGCACCTAATTTAGGCTTTTAGCCATAACAACAAGGAAGTGAGTAGATTGATTAAATGCTTTGGTAGATGTGTATGGAAAATGTGGTAGCATAGAAAAGGTGGTGATCTATTTGAAAAAATGCCTCAAGGAAATGTGGTCTCATGGTGATGGAATGGAATTTCATCACCATGAGACCACATTTCTTTGAGACATTTTTTAAAATTATTCACTACATTATCTATGTTATTGCTTACTATTATGCTTTGATAGATTTTTTCCAAGCATCCATAGTTTGTTGGAAAGCACCTATTTTGGGATTTTATCCATAACAGAAAGGAAGTGAGTAGATTGATAAAATTCTTTGGTAGACATGGGTATGTGTTGGATCATCATGGAAAAAACAAGCCCTTAAGTGGCAAAAAATTCAAAAAAATCAGAGTTAGGCAACTTCACATAAATATTTTAATAAGTTATCTATATTATTTCAAAAATATGTAAGAATAGAATCTATAGAAAATTCAATGTAGTTTCTAAACTACTAGGTTTGTTTAAAAAAAAAAAATCTATTTGGTGAAATTTTGAAATTTCAATGCAGTAGTACTTAGATTTCAGGGGAAAAATAAGTAGGTGTCTATTTGACCACCCTAACCACAATAAAATGATAATAACTTTTTATAGGATTTTATATATAAGTAGAGGACTCATGTACAAATGTGATACATATTTTTTGTAATTTTTTTCCAAGTAAATAATTAATTATGATTTTTTTATTACAACTTTTAAAAAATATTAAAAATCATATGGCTGACCACCTTAACTTGGTCAAAAATTTATGAAATTCATTTTTTTCTTTTTTTAATCCTATAGTATGCGAAGCACAAAATGTGATGCATGTTTTGGATTCAAAAAATGTGATACCATTTGAAAGCTATAGATGCTTTTCAATCAGCATATTAATCAGGACTTTAGTCATAATTCAAATAAAAAATGAATAATAATTACTTATTAAATTAAAAGTAAGGAATAATTTATATTGGTGGAAAGATGAGAATATCCTTTAAAAACCCTTTTAATTTCATTGATTTTGGGTAAAAGAAAAGTCGTTAGCCACATACCCATCATATTGCCACTTTTTGGCCCATCATGATCCTGCACATACCCACATGTATGGAAAATGTGGTAGCATAGAAAAGTCAGTGATTTGTTTGAAAAAATGCCTCAAAGAAATGTGGTCTCATGGTGATGGAATGGCATTCCATCACCATGAGACCACATTCTTTGAGGCCATTTTTCAAACTACTCACTGCCTTGTCTATGCTATTTCTTACTATTAATCTTTGATATATTTTTTTTCCAAGAATCCATAGTTTGTTGGAAAACACCTTTTTTTAGGCTTTTAGCCATAGCAACAATGAAGTGAACTATTTGATAAAATGCTTTGGTAGACATGTATGGAAAATGTGGTAGCATAGAAAAGGTGGTGAGCTATTTCAAAAAAATGCCTCAAAGAAATTGGGTCTCATGGTGATGGAAATCACCATGAGACCACATTTCTTTGAGGCATTTTTTCAAAAAAACTCATTTCCTTGTCTATGCTATTGCTTACTATTATTCTTTCAATTATTTCTTCCAAGCATCCATAGCATAGACAAGGCAATGAACTCTTTAAAATAACGCCTTAGTGAAAAGTGGTCTCATGGAATGCCATGACAAGCAAATGCAATTGGAAATTGCTCTTAGTTATTACTTATGCTATGTGAAGTAATTGCATCACTGCTTATGTTGAATTTCTAAACAACTATATTGTAGTTGAAATTTTGTCATCTATCAACATCTAGTTATTAGTTATGGAATGTGAAGTAATTATTGGAGTTTGAAAGATGTGCAATGCTATGTAATCAACGATATGAATATTTAAACTACAAAAATCTATTAAATACAATTCATTAGTTAAACTTTGTATTCTATTACCTACGTGTAGGTTTTTCTAACTCCATTAGCACTAGGAGATCTTCCCATGGAACCTCCAATAATAGCCTATTCAACATTCAAAATCAAATATTAGAATACCATTCATATAACAATTCTATTTACATGTAATAAATTTATAATTTTTTACTAGTTACATACCTCAGTGGTAGATGTAGTGGAGTAATAAATAGGTGGAGGGCCAGTGTATCCAATATCAACACTATGACCCTGAAATTTTATTACAATCATAAAACTAAATTAATTAATCTTGCATTTCAAAAATGAAATTTAATGAACATGCTAACATTTACATGAGTATCAATGCCAAAATCTTCATTCAAAATGTTAGATGCCCTCACCATCTCCGTAGTTGTAGACATATCCTACATAACAACCTATTGAGTGTTTGTGGGGTCATATGTACAAGTTACCTTGTAAACCTAACACAAATGGGGTGGAATCCTACCACTCAAAGACTCGCCTAGATGTTGTTGTATTACAAGACTAGCATGTTGGATGATACTATAGATCAAAGAGTTGATAGATTTCAAAGTGTCTATCTCAACACTCTCCTTTGTGATGGAAGGGATAATGACATGCTCATCAGTCGACCTAGCGAGAGCTCATCTTGCTTGCCACTGAGGATCTAGTCGTGCACCAAGTCTATCTTGTGCTGACCTCCCACCTCTCCCTTGAAAGTCCCTCATATCAAAATAATTGGGGATTTTGTTGAGTATGAACTCACAATAGAGGTTCCTCAAGAAATACTAGGGCACTTCACAATTTTTGCATGGTGGATGGTCAAAAACCATTTACCACCTATCCCAAAAATAGTTCATAATCCCTTGGTGGTGCAACCAATGGATAAGAAACCTATTGGCATTAAGGTCAAGATTTTGATTTGTGTGTGGGTCAATGAATAATGATCAAAAATCATTTTTTAAAAAAAAAAATTCATCTTTTACTTCTTTATATGATAATTTATTTGCATAAAAATTCTTAGCCACCTACCTCCTATCTACCCAACCACTTAATTGTTTGTTGATTGCATCTACATGTTTTAACATTTATTTAAGTGATCTGGAAAGTGTTCTTTCCATGGTTGAACTTATTGGATCGTTCAACCTCGTGATTAACTCCTCAATCTATTTTTTATTGTTTTCAGTTGCCTCCATTAAAATTTGTTGAGTGCCAGGAGGATGTTGAGGAATTGTTGGAGGAGATTTTGGTTGTGGTTATCGAGGATTTTTTTCATGTTCTTTTTTCCTTGATTGTTGAGGATTTTTAGGAGATTTTTCAAGTTCACTAACATTTCCTACAAATTAAACAAATGAATATCAAAAACAACCTAAAAGTACCAATTTAACAACAAATTCACAACAAAAAGTAAGCAATCCTTACTTTTCTGACCTCCTTGTCAGCATGGCAGAATTTTGGTGATGAAATTGCAACAAATTGATGAAGAAAATTCAAAATAACCTCCTTCCAAAATGTGAGTGCACAAGAGAAGGGTTTTTGGCCCCAGGCAACAAAAAAAATAGTCACAATACAAACAAGTTCATTTTTTTTTTAATAACCTATAATGTGCTCACATTATAATGTGAGCAAATTATAGGCTCAATGTGTTTAAGCCTTTGGATTAGTCACACAAAGCCATAATGTGAGCACATTATAACGTGCTCACATTATAGCCTATCAAATGACTATTGAAATTTTGGCCACTTTTTGGCCCCTGCCTCTTTGCACCTACCTTGATTTTAGATATTAAAACTTGATAATGATTACTTTTTAGTGCCAATTTGGATTTCAAACAATCTGTTATCTTTCACCATTTGAACTAAATGCAAACAATTACAAAAATATGCAATTTCTAAAACTGAAACAAAGATATGCAAGAACAAGACAATGAAGCAAACAAAGACAAAGCAATGTACATAATTTTGGAAAACAACCTATAGTAGAATAGGTTCACCCTAGGGAAAATGAGTCTTAGGATAGGGAACTTCTAAAAAATTTAAATCTGAGTGTTTAACTTGATATTTAAGCTCATTGTTCCTAACTGCAAACAAATTCTTCATGAACAAATTTTCTTGAAATATGATGAAATATAGATGCAATTTTAAATGAATCTATGTATATATAAAAAAAATTGAATGAAATTTTCATCTAAATGACTAAAACACAGATTAATGCAAGCTATTATGTCGAAAGTATATAATATTTTTGGATTTTTATGAGTTTAAATGATGTAAACATGCAATATGTAACCTTAAATAAAATGAAAAATAAGATGATGCAAAACCTAGATCTAGGGTTTCAAGGATCTCCAAATTAGAAAAGTAAGATGTATGAAAGTCAAGTTCACAAGAATGAATTGTGGGGAAAGATGTTTCTTATATTAATGGGATGTTCTCTTTATTTATGTCTTTTCGTAAGGTAATTTCATTAGGAAATAGATCATAAGGTGTAAATATTAACTTTCAACCTCAATCATGAGTCAATTAGACCTAGATCTCAGTCCTTAGGATAGTAGACAAGATCTGAAACAAAATTAAAATGATTTGTAATGCTCAAATTAAACGAAAAATAAGGCCTAATACATTGAATGTAAATTATTGAAAGTATGGAAATTGAAATCACAATTTGCAAGGAGATCTGAGAAGGGTTTGGACACATGCACTTATCACCAAAAATTGGTTTTGAGACATATTGGAGGAATGGTTTTCCCTTGAGCGAATGGTTACATCTTCTAAAAATGATTTAGCACTACTTAGATGTTGGATTTTAGCTTCTATTTTCCACAGGCACCACTATAAAAAAAGTCAAAAATAAAGCTCGCAACCTAGTTTTTTTGGCTTGACAACAATGATGAAAACTTATGGAACAATGAAAAATTTCTCCTTAATATCTTCAATTCTTCTTCAATCTATAATCTACACATACACTAAGAGAAAAAAATATTTTTTTGAATGGGGGTTTTCCTTGGTCAAACCCCAAGTTTGGTAATTAAACCTCAATAGAAAGATAATGACAATGGAGAAGGAAATTATGAATGAAAAATTCATTCTACAACTCACCAAACCTTCAATGGCTTCCCTTAGAGGACATAAGACAAACACACCACTCCAAGGAATCTGATCTTGCTTTGCTTGATGGATTTGGACACTTGAAAATACTTGGATGCTTTAGGATCAATAATGGATGTTAGCCTTTGTAAACCCCACCACGTAACCTAGAGGATGATGTAACACTACAAAAGTGCAACTAATTTTTTTCTTAAAAGAGTAACAATAACAAGTAAAGTAATCTACTCTAAACACATACATCCTCTAGGCCACACAACGCGTCTACATGTGAATCCCAAAACTAACAAAATTAATATAACCATAGCATATGAAATTAACTCATGATAAACAACATACATCAAAGCATTAGCCCATTGCATAGTATAGAAAGTACAATAATGAATTCTTCCAAAGATTACATTAAGTCATTATACCATTACAAAGCTCATCTACAAGATGAGGTAGATCATACAAAATGTTACAATTACAAAATACACGGATCCTCATCGATTACAAATTAGGAGTATACATACATATTGTCCCACTGATACATGAACATAAGAGAAGTAACCTATCCACAGATACACATGAGCTCTGTGAGCTAGATGATCCCACCATCATGAACAAGCTAAGAAAGCCCAATAGTGTAAGGTGCACGATCCACCCATCCATGTGGTACTCGTAGGCCCAACCCTTGTGCTAGGAGATAGTAAAAGGAAACCAACAAGAAACATGCGAAACAACACTGTACTAGTAAATACATAGCATAAGGTTACATTGCTTCCAGAACTAATGAATCAAGTACATCCATTGTACAATACAAACCAATTGTTATAATAGGAGGAGTGTCATCACAAAGTTTACATTGTTTATCCTTAGGAGATCTTCCTAGGTCTCGACCCCCATCCTGGGTTATCTTGGTAGCCTCTCACGAACTCCAGCCCCACATGCATACTAGTGTGGAATTGATTATCTTTCGAGAAGACAAGATAACGGTGTTGCCATTCCAGGCCTTCTTGACTCATCTCAATTCTAACACAAGCCCTTGGCCCAATGAGCGAGGCTAAATTATCAAGTTAATTGTATTAAGCTACCATTTCCCCTAATATAGGTTATTTAATTTCCACTGATTAAAATGACTCTGATATGAGTTGTCCTAGCACCACTTTGTGTGTTGGCCCCCATTGAAAGCCACTCCCCTATTGACAACAAAATATGCTTCTTCCACAACCCAAGGGTAGACAGTGCACTAAACCTGATAAAAAATAACCACCATAACTCAAGAGGTGACACATCTCTATAGATGTCAAATACTGAATCCCAACTACGTGCACTACCTAAGAGTGATCCCACAATAGTGGTTTACAATTTTTGGCCAAATTAGACACTAAAATTATTATTTTTAACTAAATCTTCATATTCGATCACCTATAGCTGCTAAATCGTGAGGAATTTGAAGATGATGCAAACTAGAGTCTCGTCACATTTTGTCTGTAGATTCTAAAAATATTTTTTTCAAAATTTTTGGAATGAGATTGCACTTTTTTTCCATCTCCCACGAAAATTGGTTTTTTCAGAAAACAACATTTTTAAAAAGTGACACACCGTATAATGCATAACTTTTTTTCCGTGAAGGATAAAATTATAATTCTTTCAAATTTAGATTTTTAGATTTGATATCTAGTGCTTCCACTTGGTTAGATAGTTTTTTATTGAATATTTTTTCTTTAATCAAGTTTTAAAGTCAAATCAATTACAATTCAGACATAGTGTGATTGTATAACGCGTAACTTTTTTTGTATATATCAAAATTATTATTATTATTATTTTTTGGATCAAGGACTTCAATATATGGTGCACTCATATTTTTCAATTTTTTTTTTGATAATCTGCTTTTTTCCACATGTGGAGAAGAAATACCTTCATTTTCAATGAAAAACCTATGTTTAATAAAACCAAAACATATTAAAATTATATTCATTGGATAGCTCGTTTCGAGGAATACCATAATCATTTCAAATAAATTTTAAATGAATTCATTTTATCCCCCAAAAGGTCAATCAAAAGTGATTTTTTATCAGCATTTTGATAGGTGTAAAGGAGACTCATTTATAGGTATGCTTTAAAACTAGCAAGGTTCTATCCAAGGGGGGTTGATCTAAGGTGGTTTTATCAAACTCTCTTCAATTGGAATCCTTAAAATGGAACTTTTTAAGGCTTAAATCATTATATTTTCTAAAAATATGTGATTTCAGCAAAAATCAGTTCCTCTCAGAAATTGTAAACCACTATTGTGGCAGCACCCCTAAGAAAATCTCAAAGGGTGAACAAAAGACACAACAACCCTTTCACAATTTACAATCTCTAGAAGACTTACATTTTCACAATAAAAAATATCCCCCCAATACACCATTACAAAAGAATACGTAATTAAATAAGCAACTCAAGTAATTAAATGAACTACCATTAGGATTTCCTAAATCCAAATAAATCAATAACTCATATTTAAAATACATCATTTAAACATAACTCCAATTTATAAATTAATAATAAATTAAACTAAATGTTTAACTTTTAGTTTCACAACTACTCGTAATAATTAACTCAATTTCCTAAATTAAAATAATCAATCATTTAAAGTTACCTATTCGTGCTTGCATGCACCTATTGCAATAACAACCATTAAATAAATATATTTAATATGTATATATATATAATTAAATATAATCATATATACACAAAAATATATATTTTTAATTATAAAAATCAATTATACTTCTCCAATTAACATTTTAAAATATCAACTTACGCATTTTAAATTAACCATATATAAATATATTTATTATATAAATATATTATATATATATTATATATTATATATATATTTTACATATATATATAATAAATATATGAAAAAACATATTAAAAAGAGTAACGAAATCACATCACATAGGTGGACAAGAAGTTCCAAAGCCCATCCTTTACAAAGGTTGTGGGCTATGGGTTGGCTACCTATGTAGCCTTCCCCACAGGGGCCACAGCCTGTGTGGCAGCGCTGGCCGCTGCTTCACAGTCGGTCTCCCCTTGTGGGGGGGGTTGGTGGGGTAGTCCTCAACCTCCCATAAACAAATTAAATTCCCTCTAGTTTTTTTTTAATAGCATTCGCCATATGGTGATTTTCATAAAAAAATCAAAAATGAATTTTTCTACAGAAAATTTACACCAGTCTAAACAAATTATATATATATGTACATATCTATTTCAAAATATATAAATTATCAAAAAAATTGCTCCACAAGCATATTAATTTCACAGAATAATTTCTATAGGAAATATTTGGAAAATTTTCACAGAGGATTCAATTTAAACTAAGGTTCTAAAATTTAACTATAATTTTCTTTAGGGTAAATCCATTTCTAAAACTCAATTTTAACAGAAGATGTAAAATATATTTTCTATAGAGGCTATAAATATTCTTGGCAATCGTTTATAAAACAAAGCTTCTACAAGCAATGAAATCCTCTTCTATAGGATACATTTCCAATTTGCAAAACAATAATAATTTAAATAACCTTTTCAAATTAAATTTACAAAATCAATAAGGAACTTGTTCCAGAAGATTTTTCTGATTCAAAATTTGATGCAGAGCTTCCCCTTTAATTTCCAACTTTTCCAAAGCCTCTTTCAAGAATTACCACTTTACAGAGAACAAAAGAGTAATTTAGAACCAAAAAAGAATGCAACAAAACTATATCCCAAAACTTTTCGAGAGCTTCTATTTCCAAAATTTTAACAACCCAAAACAAATTCAACCACTTTAGAATAACCTCTTCCTTCTATGAAATAACCTCTTTTCATCAATCCCAATAATTCTCTCTAGCAATCAATTTTTAAACAAGAGTAGTAAATATCTTCTAACTTCCAGTTACAAAATAAATATCTTTTCTACAACAACCACAAATATTTCCAAAGATCTTTTATAGATATTATGCATTTGAAATTTAAATAACTTATTTATTTCAAATCAAATTTAATCTAATAATAAAATCACTTTATAACATAAATTAAATTAATTAATTTATCAATTATAAAGCCTCAACATCAATAATCCAGATTAATTAAATAATCAATCATGGAATTTATAAATTAATTCTCGCAAATAAACCTTGCACAATAAATAAAATAACAAGGAAAAAGTGGATAAAGAATACAACCAATCCATGGATTGATGACACACTGTACTAGGGTAAAAGTTTGACTAGATAACCCATTACTATCTCTCAATCAACATTACTGTTGGGTAGTGGAAATGCTCAAACCTATGAATCCAGGTGAAGTCGTTGTCCTATACCTACAAACCTGCAAACAAAGCATATGTTGTGCATGTATCCAGATAATAAATCATACACATTGTGAAGAGAGAATCACAAAAATCATAGGGCACTCACATGCAAGTGATGCAATCCCATTCCCTTTACCAATATAGTCATATCAAGACTGATGAAACAAAACATCAATAATCAACATATGAGCATATTCAATATTATCTCAAATAACAACTATGTTAATCAAAAGCATAACATAAAACAATAATCATCCACATAGTGTATCATCTCATCAAAATATAACACCATCATCGCTCCACTGTCAATGATAGAATAACAATAACATAAAATATGGTATATCAATGTATCTGAACTATCAGAGAAAACATGGCAAATCGAAGGGGTGTTACAACCTTCACAAGATGACATGAACACAAATAAACTTGAACATGATCTTAGGATCTTGATTGCTGCAATGTTCAAATGAATGGTAAATCAACTCTTAAATTCCCTTGACAATGATATTTGCTCATGAAAGTTGTTCATTAAGTGTTCTTAGATTTGAATTCATAAAAAGACTATTTATTTATGTGTTTATCCAACTTTCCAAAAAATTGATTCCAAAAGTCGACAATTGCAAATTGAATTTGAATCAATAAAATGTTGCCAAAAATATATTTAAAAATGTTTGTCCTAAGACTTAAAGGGGACTCATTTTCCCTTGGGAGAATTGGTCTTGCCCTATACGTCTAGGACACACATATTCTAGAGTGATTAAAATATTAATTGCATTAATTAAATGTTGATTTCCCTTTTAGAAAATAAGAAAAATAAGGCTTTGGAATGCATAATTTGGTAAATTAGAAGCTTAATTAAGTCCAATAAATTAAGGGACCCAAACATAATGCAAAATTGTAAGGGTATACAATTTCCTATACTATAATTACCCCTAAAGTTGTGTTAGCTTCAGTTTAGCAAGTCCTTTGTATCTTGTGCTGAGGTTGTGTGCCTTAGTTTGGAAGTATTTTTGGCAATGAACCTTTATATTGTGAGTTAACTAAAGTCATATAATTTATTTATTTTTCTGAAAAATCAAAAAATAGATCATACTATATCAAACTAAATGTTTTTAAACATTCAAAAATAATAATTCAACTAATCTTTTTGATGATATAACACTTAAACCTAACATCCCTTAATTCATCATTCAATATATTAGCAATGTCTAAATGAAGGACATTGCATGATCATATGTTCAGATGTACATATTTCAAAGTAATATCATGCAAAACTCTAAAAAATGACCTACACTCTAAGGAAATTTTAAGTTCTCTCAACTCCATTAAATTAAAAAGAAAAATATCAACCTCGTTGATTCTAATTTTTTACTCTAAATGCATAAACATAAATCACAATATGTGACTTAAAAACATGACAATTTTTTTCTTTTAATGCTATTATCACAATTTTATAAAATTTGATTGCATAATAAACTAGTATTAAAATTTGAAATGTATTGGAGAAGTGGTGGATCTAGAAATAGAAAAGAATCTAGAAAAGTCTATTATTTTATATATATTTTGTAAGATCATTCCATTTTAATATATTGTCTTTAGAAAACTACATAATCTTACTCAAAATATTCATGCCATAAAGAAAAATTACAATTTTTTCCTTCTTATATAATTTCAAAATTCAAAGGAGAATGTTCATTTGGGACTAATGGCTTTCGACTGCTCTTCCTGCCGAGCTAGGGCATCCATGCCCTAGCTCATTCCCTTCTTACTGCTTGTTCTTGCACTGGAAGGGGGGTCTGTGCATGTTTATGGGGGTGAGGGGTGGTGTCTTCTTTTCTTACTGCTTCTATCTATCTTTTCCTTGCACATGAGGGCGGATCTTTGGTGTTAGCGGAGAGTTTGGAGCTGTTGGGAGCCGCAGGGGTGTTGTGTGGAGCAGCCCTTTGGGGTCAGTTTCTCCTCCTTATGTGGCCTCTTTTTGGAGGTGCATCCTCCCTACTTTGCCTAAATCTTGTGGTGTGTGGTGGTTGGGGTTTCTCGATACCCTTGTTTTGTTTTTTAATTTTTCTGGGGCATGTATGCCCATTGTGGCTTGGGTTAAATGTCACCTAGGGAGACCTTGGGTGTTGGCCCCAAAATGGACTTTCGATCAGTGATTGGTGCGAAGTCCCCTACGCATGCCTCAAAAATTTTCAATAATAATTTGTATTTGTCAGATCTGGGACTAGATGGAGTGGGCTCGTGTAGTGGGGCTCGAATCATGAAAATCAATGGATGCTTGGAACATTGCAAGGATAGGCCGAAACTAGTCATCCCATTGGAGATGGTTGTGCAGGATATTGAGTATTATTCGAGGCACTCTTTTTATTGAAATTTTTTGGGTATGCAGATATCGATGCAAATTTTAGTGTCTTAGGCCTTACAGACTTGGATACCGGAGGGTGAGATGGATATAAATCTTCTGGTGAATAATTATTTCATGGTTACCTTTGATTGCATGGCAGATCATAACAAGGTTTTTGAAGGGGGCCCCTATTTCTATAACTAGGTTGGTTTGTTTGTTAAACCGTGGCATGCTGGTTTTAACCCTGCTGAGGAGCTTCCAACTCGAGTCCCGGTGTGGGTTCGTCTTCCACGGTTTCCTATGGAATGCTGGTGGGATTATGTTTTGCATTTTTTTGGGTCGATGCTCGAGAAGCCAGTTGGTTCTTCACAACAGACTCAATTTAAAAAGGTGATAACTTTTGCTCGTATCTATGTGGAAATTGACTTAAGTAAGCCATTACCAGATTCTTTGGATATGTGTATGGGTCCTTATTCTTGGGTGCAGTCATTGGATTATGAAACTCTCCCATTTCGATGTCATCTCTGCCATGAGTACGATCACCTACAGCGAAGATTCCCAAGGGCTAGGCCTATGGAGCCTCATATTTCTCAGCCTACTCACAACCCACCTAGGGAAGATAAGGGAAAGGATCCCATTCCTGGGGATGGGGTTGGTCCAGATGGTTTTGCCCTTGTTAGGAATGGTAATAGAAACTGAGGCCAAAAGAGGACCTTGAATGAAAGACAAGATGAAGAATGTTTTAATAGATTCGAGGTTTTGGATGATCTTGGCCAGTAGGAAGTGAATCCGGGCTTAGTTAACTTGGATCAGGGTGTTGTGTGTTCTGGGCAGGAGGATCCTCTTTTTGGGGTTTCTTAGGATACACATGATTCTGGAGCTTTGCAAATGGTAACCGACCTTCAAATGGATGTCTAGGTGGAGTCGGTTTCTTCTATGGAAATGAAGAAGAGTGGGGGAGACAACTCTACTATGGCTTTCCATGCAAGTTCAGATGCAGGAAAGAATCTCAAATCTTCTCCTTCTCCTTTGGGTCTACAACAAAAGGATCTCAAAAAAGGGTTGGGGAGAAATATTCAAAGCTTGGCAGGAAAAAGGATAAGGAAAAGATTAAGTTAGCTAGGAAAACTCTGGTGGAGTCAGGGTCGGTTAAGACTTTGGATTCACACTTCCCAAGCTCTCTGAAATGATTGTTCTATCATGGAATGCAAGGGGCTTGAATAACAGCCCTTGACAAAAGGTTGTTCACGATCTGGTTAGAAGTCAATCTCCTGATGTTTTGTTCCTGTAGGAGACTAAGTTATCTATTGAATGCATGCTTGGTTTATCTCCTAAGTTGTGGAGAAGTGGTGAGTGCCAATGCATTGGTGCTCAAGGCTCTGTGGGTGGAGTGGCTTGCCTTTGGAATCTGCGGAAGATCTACCCTCTTTGGTGGATGTCCATCAAGTTTTCTATCTTGATGATTGCTTATTGCTTTGAGACTGGGGAGTCTATCCTCCTCACTAATATCTATGCGCCTGTTGATTTCCAGGGTAAGCAACTTTTGTGGGCTCATGTTCAATTTGTCTGGAGTATGGTGCCTTTTTATCCTTGGATTATGGCTGGGGACTTCAATGCTATCTCTGAGTTGGCTGAGAAGCGGGGTGGTATTACTAGGTTGGAGCCTTCTGCATTGCTTCTTCAGGACAATATTTCTGCTTTGAATCTTGTTGATGTTAAGCCTAATAATGGTCTTTTCACTTGGAGCAATCGAAGGCTTGGGGATCACTACATTTTTGAAAGACTTGACTCGTTTCTAGTGTCCTATTTTTGGGTTGGTGGCCTGTGGTCTTCTAGCTCAGAAATTTTGGATTGGAGGGGGTCCGACCATTGGCCTATCAAGCTTGTTGTCTCTTCAGTTTGTGTGCCTTGATCACCCCCTTTTAAGTTGCAGCTTATGTGGCTATGTGAGCCCTCTCTTCATGATTATATGGCAGAATGGTGGAGAAATGGTAGACCTGCTTTTGGTACGGCAATGTATACTTTTGCTAAGCTTCTCCAATTTGTTAAGTATCAGCTTAAGCATTGGAACCGACAGTGCTTTGGGAATATTGTCAAGCCAAGCTTGCTGCCCAAACTAAGTTGAATAGCATTACAAGGGTGATCAGGGAGGATGGTGTGACTGCTAAATTACTTCAAGAGGAGGCCAAGGCTTTGAAATTACTTGAGGAGTGTGAATTACGCGAAGAGATCTATTGGAAACAAAAGGCACAAATTGAATGGCTTCAGGAGGGAGATAAGAATACTGCCTTCTTCTTCAATTCTATCAAATCTAGGCAACATGGGAATTCAATTTCTGTTCTAGTGAAAGACATTGGTGAGTCTCTCTCCTCTTTTAAGGATATTTCAGGTGAAGCAGTACATTATTTTGATTCTTTATTTAGGGAGGACCCCCAGGGGGCTCCTAATGAGGAGGCTCAGGTTCTGTCTTGCATCCCTTTGTTGGTTACTATGGAGATGAATGAGCATCTTATGAGTGATATCTTGATGGATGAGCTTGAGGGAACGGTGTTCCAGATGAAGAAAGGGAAAGCTCCTGGCCCTGATGGATTTTTGGTGGAGTTCTTTCAAGATTTCTAGGATATTATCAAGCTGGACTTATTGGCAGTTGTCCAAGAATCTCAAATGAACAAGAAAATGTTACGGGCTTTAAATTCTACCTTCTTGGCTCTTACCCCAAATGTGATGGGGCAGACAGGTTAAGTCAATTTAGGCCCATTTCTATTTGTAATGTGATTTATAAAATTATCTCTAAAATCATTGTGGATAGGCTGAAAAGATGGCTCAAAGTGTTGATCTTTGAGGAGTAGACTGGTTTTGTGGCGGGCAGACAAATTCTAGATGGGGTGGTTATAGCTATGGAAACCATTCATTCTATGGCCATTTCCAATTATAAGGCAATGTTCATCAGGCTGGACATGGAAAAGGCTTATGACAGAGTTCGCTGGTCCTTTCTTCAGAAGATCCTTGGCGCTTTTGGTTTTGGGGATGACTGGATCCAATGGATCATGAGTTGTGTTACTTCAGTATCCTTCTCTGTTTTAATTAATGGTGAGCCCTTAGAGCTTTTTTGTGCTTCCCGGGGTCTGCGTCAGGGCGACCCGATTTCTCCGTATCTGTTCTTGCTTCTTGTTGAAGAGCTCGGCCAGTTGTTGAAAAGGAATGTTGAGATGGGTCTCATTCAGGGGTGGTGATGGGGAGGTAATATTTCCCCACAGTCTCATTTGCAGTTTGTGGATGATACTGCGCTGATGGGTATGGCTATAATCAGGGAGGCTACAAACTTGCGTGCTGTGCTGGATGTCTATCTACTTGCCTTGGGTCAACTAATTAATGAGCATAAGTCCTCAATCTTCTTCTTCAATACTCCTAGTAGTATCCAGAGGAGGATTGCTAATATCCTGAGGTTTCAGATTGGATCCCTTCCTTTGACTTATCTTAGTATTCCTATCTTTGTCAAAAGGATTCGCAGGGATTCTTGGCAGAGTATTTTGGATAAGTTTCGGACAAAGGTTAACCATTGGACTCACAAATGGTTGTCCTTTGCTGGTAGGGTTCAGCTGATCAAGTCTGTGGTTCAGGCTCTCCCCATTTATAGATGTATGCTCCAGGTGGCCCCGGTTGGTTTTGTTCAAGAACTTGATTCTTTAACTAGATAGTTTCTTTGGGCTGGTAATTTATTATCCTTCAAGTGGAGTCTGGTTCGATGGGAGGCTGTTTGTAGCCCAAAGCAATATGGCGGTCTTGGATTAAGGAAGTCTTCTTTGTCTGGGATAGCGCTTGCTGATAAATTGTTTTGGAGGTGGTGTGTGGAGCAGGATCAGACCTGGGCTAGGATTTTGTCCCACAAATATTTCCCAGGGATACCTCATATGGACATTCCCTGCTATCCCTTGGTGGGGAAAGGATCGGTGATTTGGGGTACCCTCAAGAAAGGGGCTGCTCTTGTCAAGGATGGTTTGTTTAGGACTTGTAAAAGTGGGTCAGAGGCTCACTTCTGGTTGGATTCTTGGGATGGTTTTCCCCCTATTGTCTCTCAGTTTCCTAATTTTTTGCCCCTTAGTCAAAGATTCATTGTGGCTGGTTGGGTTCGGGTGAGAGATTTTAAGTTGATATCTGCTCATGGCCAATTGATGGTGGCTAGGTGGAAGAATCCTGAGGAGTGGCCTATAGTTGGTATGGAGGAGGAGTGTGTGGATTTGCAACACATCCTTTTTAGCAGGATTTGTTGCTCCCTCCCAGATGGAGATGTTTTATCTTGGTCCCCCAACCCTAAGGGTGTATATATTGTTGCCTCTGGCTATCAGGTTCTTTTATCTCACAAGTTGGATGGGGTGGAGGTTCGTTGGTGGCAAAGAGTTTGGGATAAGTTTTCTTGGCCAAAGTGAAATTGCTTCATTTGTACTTTGGCTTGGAAGAAGTGCTTGACTTGGGACAATATTCAAAAGCGGGGATTTCAGGGCCCATCCATGTGTGTTCTGTGTGGGAATGAGGAGGAGGATTCTGCTCATTTGTTTTTTAGTTGCTCTTTTTCCTTGAGGCTGTGGAATTTTTGGTGGGAAGCTTGGAAAGTCCTTGTTTCCATGCTTCCTCCTTGGTAGACCACCCGCTATGGCTTCTTTCTTACAGGACGTGTGGTATGTTGGCCCTACCTTCATTCTCTAGAAGATTTGGTTGGAACAGAATCATAGAATATTTTGAGGTGAAAAGATGGTCATTCAGTAGATTTGGCAGATAATTATGTGCATGGTTCAGGAGAAGGTGGAAGCTAAGTGTGAGGTGGTGTATCCCTTGGAGAAAGAGGATGTTGTGAAGGTGGAGAGACTGGGACTTCGAGAGATGTCTTTGGCTTCGGCTTGTGTTCAAAGGGGAAGGTAGGCGAGGAAGAAAGTGATGTGAATGGGTAAGTGGCTTCCCCCTCCTGCTAGATTTCTAAAGATTAATATTGATGGCTCCTCAAAGGGAAATCCTGGGCCTGTAGGAATTGGTGGGGTTGGTAGGGATTCTTCGAGGATGGTGGTTTTCTTCTTCTCTGTCTATGAAGGGGTGCAGACTGTCAACCTTATGGAAGGTCTTGCAATCCTCTTCGCTCTTGAACGGGCCTATAATTTGGGGTGGAGAAAGGTTATTTGTGAGTCGGACTCACAATTTTTGGTTAATTTTCTTAATGGTAGGAAGGTGGCTGATGTCAGTTGGCAGCTGGCTAGGATGGTGCAACAGATTTTGTGGATTAGTTCCTTGATGGAGGTGGTTTCTTTTGTCCATATTCTAATGGAGTGGAATAGGGCAGTGAATTGCTTGGAAAAATGGGCTTCAGAGTATCTTGATGGCTGGAAGATTGAGAGGTGGGAGTAGATTTCCCAGGAGCTCCGCCGTGATTTGGAAACGATTATTGCTGAAGATGGGGAGGAAATTGATGATGGATGATGAATGGCTCTTGCATTGTTTAATTGTATCTTTTGGGTTCCCTGGGGCTTTGGCCCTTTTCTTTGATGTAATTATTTGATTCTGATCTTCAATAAAGTTTTTACCCCTTTTTTTAAATAATTTCAAAATTCAAATATCATTCTTGAATATACTTGGAAATGGTCATCAATTTTAATAAATTATAATATCCAAAATGTTGTTTCCTTCCTATAAATTCTCAAAACCTCTTCACTTATCACTCACAAAAAATTAAAATATTTGTAACACTTAAAAATGTCATTATATGATCAATAGACATAAACATTTATAACCTTATCATCAAGTACTATACCAATAAATTTAAAAAATATAAATATATAATGTTTGATTGACATGACTATAATATTTGTACCCATTAATCATTTGATAACACTTTTATTATTGTTACTAGTTGTACTAAAATATTCCTCCAAAATATACAAACATTACCATTGCAATTATATATATTACATATATTTAAAATTTATATTTGTACTAGATACAACACATGTTTCATACTACAATTTCAATCAAACATATAGACTTGATTTACTTATTTTTGCCAATTTAGAAGTGCAAATGTTAAGGATTTTTTTTTCCTAATGCCGTGAAAAAAAAAACATAGAAACCACCTTCAATATAATATAAACAATCTATGAAAATTTTAAAATTTAGTTGATTTACATGTCTGTAAACACGACCGACTAACTACTAGACAAAACACACCTATGTACATACAAAAACGCATAAAAAATACATAACAAAATACATGGTAACATACATAACATGAAGAGATGGTGTAGTGTAGGGCCTGCCAGACGAATGACTTAAGTGACGAAACTGACAACAGAAGGAAACGTCACAGGAAGCGAGGAGGTGTCTCGTCGGTGTTCTTTTTCCTTGTGCAACAAACTAATGGTTACGCATGGGAAGGGTGGTGACATGCGATTTAAATTATAACTAGAACTGTTCTTTGAAGATGCTTGGGAAACACATTGTACTTTGGGTTTTCTCATTTTGTAGGATGTTGTGCTTTGAGTTTTCAAATTCTGCAAGTTGAAATCAAAAGGTTTGAGAGCAAGGGTGCACTGCAGGTAGGTGAGAGGATCAACAGACTTGAGGTGAGGGGTTTCTAACTAAGTGTATGCAATGGTGAATGCTTTTATGTATTGTTTCATGGCTTTTTGTATGTATATAGCTTCTTTTTTGTTGTGGGTTGCAAGTTTTGTATAGATAGCTACATTTTTGTTGTGAGTTGCAGGTTTAGAAAACATATGAAAAAGTGAGTTGAAGGGTTTCTATTCATTTGGGTTGTTAGTTGTAAAGGGGTTTGAAATTTTATGAGGGTTTTTTGTTTGTAAATTGTTTTGAAACTTTGAGTGGGCTGCAAGTTTTGTAAAACCCAGTGTTTTGCATCTTAGAATTTTAGAAAAGAAAATGAATGTCTTTACAAGTGTTATTTAGACCTTAGGAATGTAATGAAAGGCACTGTTTTATAAACACCCATTGTTTTCCAAGAAGCATCAACACTGTGTTTCCCCACTTTGAACAAGTTTACTTATTATCAGTGATAGTGTCAAGAAATTGGTGTTCTTGCTATTTGTAATGCACACATACATATATAGGCTTGAAAACCACGAGGGTTTGGGTATGTTGTGATGTGGGTTGTATTTTTACAAACACCCTATTTTTTCCATTTCATTGCATTACACATCTTTCAAACCAAAAGGATTACTTCACATTGCATAACTAATAAGTAGATACTCATAGATAGATGAAAAAAATTAAATTACAATATAGGTTTCTTACATAATCAACCTAAAAGCAGTTATGCAGTTAGTTCACATTGCATAGGTAATAACTATATTCACAACTATAGGGAACTCCACCTGCCCAACCAAGAAGCATTGACATTACATTGTTTCCCCACTTTGGATAAGTTTACTTATTATTGGTGATAATGTCAAGAAATTGGTGTTCTTGCTATTTGTAATGCACACCTACATATACAGGCTTGAAAACCATGAGGGTTTGGGTATATTGTGATGTGGGTTGTATTTTTATAAACACCCTATTTTTTCCATTTCATTGCATTTCACATCTTTCAAACTGAAAGGATTACTTCACATTGCATAACTAATAAGTAGATGCTCATAGATAGATGAAAACAGATTAAATTACAATATAGGTTTCTTACATAGTCAACCTAAAAGCAGTTATGCAGTTAATTCACATTGCATAGCTAATAACTATATACACAACTATAGGGAACTCCACTTGCATAACCAAAAAGCATTAATACTGTGTTTCCCCACTTTGAACAAGTTTACTTATTATTGGTGATAATGTCAAGAAATTGGTGTTCTTGCTATTTGTAATGCACACATACATATACGGGCTTGAAAACCACGAGGGTTTGGGTATGTTGTGATATGGGTTGTATTTTTATAAGCACCTTGTGTTTTCCATTTCATTGCACTGCACATCTTTCAAACCAAAAGGATTACTTCAAATTGCTTAACTAATAAGTAGATGCTCATAAATAGATGAAAAAATTTAAATCACAATAAGGTTTTTTACATAGTCAACCTAAAAGCAGATATGTAGTTAGTTCACATTGCTTAGGTAATAACTATACACACAACTATATGGAACTCCACCTACACAACCAAGAATCATTAACATTGTGTTTCCACACTTTGAACAAGTTTACTTATTATCGGTGATAATGTCAAGAAATTGGTGTTCTTGTTATTTCTAATGCACACATACATATACAAGCTTCAAAACCACAAGGGTTTGGGTATGTTGTGATGTGGGTTGCATTTTTATAAACAACTTATGTTTTCCATTTGATTGCATTGCACATCTTTCAAACCGAATGGATTGCTTCACATTGTATAGCTAATAAGTAGATGCTCATAAATAGATGAAAAAAAAAAACTACAGTATAGGTTTTTCACATAGTCAACCTAAAAGGAGTTATGCTTTTAGTTCACATTGCATAGGTAATAACCATACACACAACTATAGGGAACTCCACCTACACAACCAAGTACTATTCTGAAATATATTAATTTCTTCATTCTAGAGTGATAATTGTAACTGCCAATTGTGTTTTTTTTGTCATGACATTCCATGAGAGTACATTTGTTTGAGGTATTTTTGAAACAGTTCAGTTCCTTGTCTATGAAAGCATAATAGTAAGCAACAACATGGTATGTGTAGGATCATGATGGGCCAAAAAGTGGCAATATGATGGGTATGTGTAGGGTATATGTCTGAAAACTTTTTTTATACCCAAAATTGATGAAACAAAAAGGGTTTTTAAAGGAGATTCTTAGCTTTCCACCAATATAAATTATGCTTTACTTTGAACTTAATAAATAATTATTATTCATTTTCTATTTGAATTACGACTAAAGTCTTGATTGATAGGCTAATTGAAAATCATCTATAGCTTTCAAATGATATCACATTTTTTGAATCTGAAACATGTGTAACATTATATGCTTCACATACTATAGGATTTTAAAAAAATGAATTTCGTGAATTTTTTACCAAGTTAAGGTGGTCAAACATACGAGTTTGTATATTTTTAAAATTTGTAATAAAAAATTTATAATTAATTATTTACTTGGAAAAAAATTACAAAACAATATGCATCACATTGGGACATGAGTCCTCTACTTATATCTAAAATATTATAAAAAAATATTATCATTTTATTGTGGTTAGGGTGGTTAGACAGACACCTACTTCTTATTTTTCCCCTGAAATTTAAGTACTACTCCATTGAAATTTCAAATTTTCACCAAATAGATTTAAAAAAAAAAAAACCTAATAGTTTAGAAACTACATCCAGTTTGCTACATATTCTATTCTACATATTTTTGAAATAATATAGATAACTTATTCAAAATTTTTTCTCAAGTTGCCTAACTATGATTTTTCTGAATTTTTTGCCACTTAAGGGCCTGTTTTTTCCATGATGATCTTGCACATACCTAGCAAAGACAAGGCAGTGAACTATTTGGAAAAATGGTTGAAGGAAATGTGGTCTCATGGTCAATGGAATGCCATACAAGGAAATGAATTGTTTCTATGTGGGATTGGTTATCTATGGCTTGCCACTATGTTTTAGCAAACATTTTCATCTCGCACTATTTTTATAAAATAATTGCAGATAGTTAGAGTGATAATTGCAAATATATAATGATAATTAGAGTGATATTTGTAGATGGAGACCCCCTAACCAAATTTTGTTAGAAAAAATGAAACATCTTATTTAACAAGCAATGTAGTTTGGCTTGCAGATATATATTGTCATCTTTAGTAGAGGTATCAACAATATATTGTGAAACTATACCCACAACTATAGGGAACTCCACCTATGAAACCAAATACTATTGTGAAAGATATTAATTCATTCATATTGGAGTGATAATTGCAGCTACAAATTGTATTTGTTTGAGACATTTTTCAAACAGTTCACTGCCTTTTCTATGAAAGCATATTAGTAAGCATAATAGTAAGCATAATAGTAAGCAACAACAGAGACAAGGTAGTGAATAGTTTGAAATTTTCCTCAAAGAAATGTGGTTTCATGGTGATTGGAATGTTGTGACAAGCCATAGACAAGGAAATGAACTATTTGTAAGTATGATTTATTATGTATGGCTTGCCATTGTGTTTTGGCATACATATACTCACCTACACCATGTTTTCCAACTTCCAATCACTAGAATGCATGTATATGGTTGTTGGAAAACATTGTGTGTTTACTATCAAAGCATAATAGTAGATCTAGATTGTCATGGAATTCCAACACCATGATGATTGGAATGACATGACAAGCCATAGACAAGGAAATTAATTTTTTCTATGTATGATTGCTTATCTATGACATGCCATTAGGTTTTGGAAAACATGTACTCACCTCACACTATTTTTTCCAACTTGAAATCACACTATGCATGTGTATCGTTGTTGGAAAACATCGTGTGTTTACTATCAAAGCATAATAGTAGATTTGGATTATCATGGCATTCCAACACCATGGTGATTGGGATGACATGATAAGCCATAGACAAGGAAATGAACTGTTTCTATCTATGATTGATTATCTATGGTATGCCATTGTGCTTTGGGAGACATATACTTACCTCACATTGTGTTTTCCAACTTCCAATCACTATGCATGTAAATGGTTGTTGGAAAAAATTATGTGTTTACTATCAAAGCATATTAGTAGATCTATATTGTCATGGCATTCGAACACCATGGTGATTGGAATGACATGGCTTGTGAACTATTTCAATGTATGATTGCTTATATAGGGCATATCATTGTGTTTTGGTAGACATATACTCACCTCACATTGTGTTTTCCAACTTGCAATCAAACTATCGATTATCTTATGTGTATCTTACAATATACTTTAGAGTTTTGTAGATATTTTATGGTCTATGGTTTCATTAAACCTAACAATGGTTATCCATTGCACATTGTGTTGTGTAAGCTTCCATGCATCATACCATAATCATTGTTAGAAGTGTATTCTCTATTGTGCACTTCAATTTTTTTGTTCTATTGCACTTTTATTCTTTTTTGGTGGTTGTAGACTGCAAGGTAACCCATAGTGATCAGGTAAGTTGAAAGACCATTTTCATTGTTTGTTGTATTCCTTGTATTAGAATGACAAGATTAGTATTACTATTAGTTTTTTGTGATAAATTTGGAACTTTATGGGCTGAATTTTGGGAAGCAACCCATATCCTCCTAGGTAGGATTCAAAGATTGTCTTCAGTATTTTGATTAATTTCTTACATTAGAGTGAAATGATTAGTATTTTGAAATAAATTTTCCATTTTATGGGGTTAGTTTACATTGTTTTTTCTTGATATTGTTATTTCCTCTTTGTGCCATGTATGCAAAATGATCACATGAACTAGTCTCAGGTGCATTTATAAACTAATTTAAATAATTTTCTTCACTCTCTTGTCCAAACAACACACCATTTGTTGCATATTCAATGTTTCAACTGCCAGAAGAAATTTGTAAATCTAGAATACAAATATACAAGTTAGACATTAGAGCTTATAATATACTTGCTTTTTTGTTTTGATATGGAGTTTGAATTTAAAGGAATGCTAAGCTCAAACTAGGTTAATCTATAGGTATTTATAATCTTCAACTTAAATTACACATATCCAATATGTCCATGCACGAGGGTATACACTAGAATAAATATTGACTATTTAATACTGCTACATGCTACTGATTCCCAATTATTTGACTGTTTTCCATGCTAGCAAAAGTAGCTTTCCATAGCCTGACAAAAGAAATCCCTGAAATATAAGTTCCATTTGTCTTTGTCATATATGATAACCTTGTTTTATCTTTTGGCATATAAATTAGTTTCTTATGATATGGATGGTACAACAATTATGTAGAGTATAATTGTGGTTATGATTGAGGACATAACTTCTTACAAAATTGTCTAATGGAAGGTCAACTTGATATCAGGTTTGGTCTACTACAGTACTGACTTAATGGATTTATGTTGTAGAATTGTCATAATACATATTACTGCATTTTTAAATTTGTATGTTTGATTCTAAAGTCAAATAATTTTTGTTGGCGAAAGTTGTCTATTTGAACAAGTGCAAAGCATAGTTTTTTCTTTTTTTACTGAATTAAAGTCATTGAGAAAAATATAGAGAACCATGGCTATTCTCAAACAATAGCCATAACTAGTACAACTAGATAGTAGTCATCTAATTAAGATACATATTAGCCCTCCAAAGAAGGGGAAAATGAAGATAGAAAGAACAATAAATCTGTCACATACCAAATGGGACTGAAGCAAGAGAAAACTGTAAATTGAAATAGTCCCAATTAAACAATAACCAATTGAAGCATTCAAATACGTAGATTTGGTATCAGCTTTGATATCCAATTGATTAGCCATGTGGTTGATAGTATGATGCATGTCCTTGAAGCATTCATAAGTGGATTTGTTCAAACATCCCTCAATACAACGAAGAATTATCCAAGTAGGTTCAGTCTAAGCTGACTTGCAATTTTGAACAAGATTAATCGAGGCTTAGTGTATGACATCTTTGACGGTCTAAGGCATAGCACAAAGTTAATGGATTTTTTTTGTGACTAGTATCATAAGGGTATTATTTCAATTTCTAGGAGTTCAAATTTTCTACTTTGTACACTGTAACTTTTAAACTTATGATGGATTTGCATTGCATTAGGACAATGATAGATGCCATGAATGGATCTTAGTCAACTTGATTGGATGATTGCATACTCTTCAACATAAGGTGGACAATACTACATAAAGGTCGATTTACGTAGACAAGGCAATGAACTATTTTTGTGTATGATTTTTTATCTATGGGTTGCTATTGTGTTTTGGAAAACATATACTTACCTCACATTGTGTTTTCCAACTTCCAATTATATTATGCATGTATATTCTTGTTGGAAAACATTGGGTGTTTACTATCAAAGTACGATAGTAAATATGGATTGTTATGGCATTGCAACACCATGGTGATTGGAATTCCATGACAAGCCATAGACAAGGCAATGGACTATTTATGTGTATGATTTCTTATCTATGGGTTCCCATTGTGTTTTTCTAGACATATACTCACCTCACACTGTATTTTCCAACTTGGAATCCTATTATGCATGTATATGCTTGTTGGAAAACATCAAGTGTTTACTACCAAAGCATAATAGTAAATATGGATTGTCATGGCATTGTAACACCATGGTGATTGGAATTCCATGAGCAGCCATAGAGTAGTCAATGAACTGTATCTATTGTTATTCTATGGCTTGTCATGGCATTCCAAGATGATGGTGTTGGAATGCAATGACAATCCATATTTTCAATTATGCTTGGAGAATTATTTTCAACAGCCCATATTTACTATTTAGCAATGGTGTTCGAAGCCATGAGAATCCATACTTATTGTAGACACCTAAATTTGGACACTTAATTTATCCAAATTTATCCCCTTTAATTAATATCCTTAATTCCTCTAATCCCTAAGGTATCTAGTTAAATAATTAAATACCTTCCCCTTTCATCAAATGAATTAAATAACTATGATATTTATTTAATTCCATTTATGCCACATCCTTCATCATTTTTATCTAATCCTAATTATTCTCCTAAAATCATCATTAGGTATGTGCACATGCCTAATCCTTGATTAGGATGTGTCACATCCTCCAACTTTTCCAAGTTGGCCTCTAATCTCTCTTAGCCACCTAACCCTCCTCCAATCCTTCATTAACTAGCCTAATCAACCTCTCAAGGAATTCTTAATTCCTTTTATCCTTCCAAGGAATATTGAATTTCTTTTCTCTTCTCCATGTGAATCTTTAATTCACATTTAATCCCCACTCAACATTTTCACAATTTTAAAATCACATGTCTCTTACATGTCCCCCACTCAACACTCTTTAATTCACATTTAATTCCCCAATGTACCACTTGGAATTTAAAATTCCTTCTCTCATCCCCATTAGAATATTTGAGGAATTTTTAATTCCCCACATGTCCTCTCATCCACATGGGGATAAAGAGGAATCCCAAGGTCATGTCTTATCCTTCCACCTCATGTCCACCTCACTTTTTAGGGCTATATCACATGCCACATGTCAAGATGTGAGGGCTTGTGAGTTTTCAACTTACCTTAGCCCTACATCTTGATCATTGGTGGCTCAATCTTGGCCATCCATTTCTTTAGAGATTTCCAAAATCTCTATAAATACCCCCCTTTCTCTCATTTTGGGGAGATCATTTTGTTAGCTAAACTCTTGCAATTTTGTTTCTCAATCTACACTTAGCCATTTGCACCCATTTTGTCCAACTATCTTGCATCTCACACCTCACATATTCCATCTACTTGCCATCAAGGAGCATATATCTCATCTACAATCGAAGGGCCAACCAAAGAACAACTCTACAAGGTAAAAGGTTCCATTTTTATGTTGTTGAGTTCATCATTTTCCCAATCTTGAAGTGTAGGGTGTTTTTAGTTGTTGTTTGCACTATCTTTAGTTTGTTGCTCATCTTTTAACGATTATATTCACCCTATCACATTTTTGGCATGCCTGGTGGGACCCACAAATAGGTCTTTTTCTTTCACGTTTGTTATTTTTGGCATTTTCATAGGTTCAGGTTACAGATTGGCGAACCTGACCTCTCTGGTGGTGGACCTGACCTCCGGTGGTAGACTTGACCTCTCCAGTGGCGGACCTAACCTCTCCAATGGAAAACCTGACCTTTGGTGGTGAACCTAACCTCTCCGGTGGTGGACCTGACCTCCGATGGTAGACCTGACCCCTCTAGTGGCAGACCTAACCTCTCCGGTGGCGGACCTAACCTCTCTGATGGTGGACCTGACCTCTCTGGTGGCAGACCTGACCTTCGGTGGTGGACCTAACCTCTAGTGGTAGACCTGACCTCTCTGGTGGTAGATCTGACCTCTTGAAGGTGAAATTTCAAGTTTTTACCAATTGTTCTTTGATAAATTAGGCACATAGTTTAATTAGATGGGTCAACAAACCTTGTTTGGCGTGCTTGTGGAAGGCTATTTGACGTATCCAATCCCCTTACACCATTTAGCAATCCTGGGTGATGAGAAATAGTAGCTTTCCAAGTCCTTTGAGTCACCCTATTTCCATTTTCTTAGTGGGACCTGCTTGGGGATTTCATCACCCCAAGGGACGATTCCAACCACACATATCAGCGAGGTATATAAAGGGGGGAGAGAAAAATTTGTACCTCAATCCAACCACATTGTAATTTGTGAAGCATCGGGATGATGTGAAGAGTTGGTCCGAGTCTTTAGTATCTCGCTAAGGTACCTGACTCACGCTTGTAACGGGTTGGTGTTCACAGTTTGGGCCTCACGTACCGGGTGTATATCGAGGACTCCTTAGCAACCATGTTCATCTTAGAGTGGAAGAATTTGTTGGCCATATCCATTTCTACTAATTTGACGGTTGTGCTGTCTGAATTGTCTTTCTCGTGCAAAACCAGTCATTTTCAATTTAGCCAAATCTTTTTATCAATGTTTGCTATATTTTGGGTCCTTTTCCTTACTCATCCATCAAAAAATCAAGCTTAAACTTATCCTTTGGCGAACCTGACCCCATCCTTTGGCGGACCTAACCTCATGCTGTGGTGGACCTGACCTCATGCTTTGGCAGACCTAACCTTCTGCTCTTTCTTCTCGGGGCTGCCATTTCCACACTATTTATCCAATTGACTCCGTTCAAAAATAGTTCTCATTTTTTCGTGCTCTTTCCGATGACATATACCACTCCCTACTTTTAAGAAGTTGCCTGAGACCCCTTTTTCATGCTGTGGTAGACCTAACCTCATGCTATGGCAGACCTGACCAAATGCTGTGACAGACCTGACCTCATGCTATGGCGGACCTAACCTCATGTTGTGGCGGACCTGACCTCATGCTGTGGTGGACCTGACCTTATGCTTTGGTGGACCTGACCTCATGCTTTGGTGGACCTGACCTTATGCTTTGGCGGACCTGACCCCATCCTTTGGCGGACTTGACCTTATGCTTTAGTAGACCTGACCTTATGCTGTGGTGGACCTGACCTTCTACTCTTTCTTTCCAGGGCCGCCATTTCCACACCATTTATCCGATTGACTCCGTTCAAAAGTAGTTCTCATTTTTTCATGCTCTTTCCGATGACATATACCACTCCCTACTTTTGAGAAGTTTCCCGGGACCCCTTTTTCATCCCTCGTCTCCCTTTTCTGAACATCCATACGTCTATTCACCATCCTAAGCGAACATTCGAGCATCCATTCTGAGTCCTCCTCCCCTCGTTCCAAGAATCATTCATCCATTCCGAGAGCTTGTTCGCTCATTCTGGGTCTTCCTCCCCTCATTCCGAGAGTCATTCATCCATTTCGAGCACTCTTTCGCTCATTCAGAGTCTTCCTCTCCTTGTTCTGAGTAAACGTTCATCCATTTCACATCTTGGTCTATCATTTCGAACTCTTGTTCCAATCATTCATTTACTCATTCCAAGTAAACATTCATCTATTTTGAACCTTCGTCTATCATCACAAGCTTTGTTTTTCCATTCTGATCATCTGTTTTACTTGTTTCAAGTAAACGTTCATCCATTGAAAACCTCCTTCAATCATTTCAAACTCTCATTCAACAATATTGATCAATCGTTTACTCCTTCTGAGTGATCTTTCATCTATTCCAAACCTTCACCTTCTCATCCCGAGTGATCGTTCATCTTCCAAACCTTCATCTTCTTGTTTCAAGAATCATTCATCCATTGTGAGGAGTTGTTTACTCATTTTGAGTAGCTGTTCACTTGTTTTGATTAGTCATTTGTCTATTTCTATCATTCATTCCCCCAATCAAATCATCACTTTCCTCATCCAAATCCCTTGAACTTCATCTCGAGCCATTATCCAAATTGACCGAAGTGTC
Source organism: Sequoia sempervirens (assembly GCA_007258455.2). Classification (NCBI taxonomy): domain Eukaryota; kingdom Viridiplantae; phylum Streptophyta; class Pinopsida; order Cupressales; family Cupressaceae; genus Sequoia; species Sequoia sempervirens. The sequence goes on along the minus strand of VDFB02000008.1, from coordinate 85,304,851 downwards.
TGATCCGATCGTCATCATCAACATCCACTTAGGATTGTCATCCATCCTAAGTTAATCATTATCGTCGGCCCAATCAATCCATTTTCAATCACAAAGTGGATTCGCGCAATCATCTCTTTATGATTTCAATCCAATCAATCAGTCATCATCTCTTTATGATTTAATCCAATCAATCAGCATCCTAAGTCACCTAGGGTAATCTCTGAATGGCGTTTAAAGTCCCTTTCGTCATCCTATCTGATTCATCAGTCGATCTTATCAATCATCAATCAATCCAATCCAATCACATCCAATTGCATCCCTATCCAATCACCTTTGAACCATTCAATCTACTTCCATCTCGGAGTAGATTCGGTGTCGAGGTCATCCTTTAGTAATCAAATCTGATCATCAAAATCAATCCCATCGCATCATCTGATCATCCTAATCTGAGCTTTAATTCAATCCCAATCTGAGCTTAACCTAAAATTTTAGCTTGACCTTTAGTCTGTTCCCATCAAAAACCATCCTCCATCCCTTTCATCATTATTAATCCTTATTCTCCATCAATAGTAGTCAAGGGAAACCCTAATTACGTCAACAATGATAATGAAAGTCTTGTTGATCAAGAGGTATACGACATAGATCCCCTTGACACTATCATTACTAGTAAGCTTTCTCCACCCACATTCCAAAATCCAATCACCCCATTGAGTTATCCCATCATGTCTTCATCTATACCTAATCACACTCCTTATGCTACCTTTGACAAGGGATGCCCATCATATCCATCATATCCTTCATCTACATCATCCCCTATCCTAGTTTGATGTCACAATACCCCTATCTTGATCCCCCATCCACATCCTCTTATCTCAATCCTTCATCTACATGTACCCACTACCCTAATCTTCCATACCAATCTGCTCAGCCTAATCCTACATTCACACCTTCCTATCCTATTCAAACACACCCATCAACTTACCCTAATCCAACATCCGCATCTCCCTATATTAATCCAAAACCTGCATCTTCCCATCCTAATCCACCATCCCAATACCTTTATTACAACATGCCGTCCATATCTTCTACCAACGATCCACCATCCATGTCATCCTATCCTAATTCCCCATGCCCATATCCTTAATCCTCCATCTAGTCTTAATCTTCCATCTAATCCTAGTCCACTAATCCATAAACCTTCATCCACTCCCACCTTGCCATCTCAGCCTAGCATATTCAAGTTTCTTGAAGGACTTCTAACAAAGGAAACATCCCCCACTCCACACATTATAGTCGTCGAACCATGCCATCCCAACCCATCATCCATGGTCATTAGTGATGAGACCCTTCTCCATCCAACACCTATCATTGATGATACCATCACATCCTCTGAATCCACTGAGTCCCCATCTCCTACCATCACATCTACCAAATCTATTGAACACCCACCCCCTACTCCGAGAGTTGTCGAACCTATCAATGATACCCAAATCCAATCCACTTCTTCCACTCCTAGTATCCATTCCTAGGAATATTTTGAATCCTCCATCCTCCCATCTTCCCCACTTGAAGAGTCCCCCCATGACTCCTTTATCATGCCTCCCGCACATGATGAGTCATGCCAAGAGCCTGATCCAAAGCATGCCAACATATCCCCTCCTCCAAATCAAGATCCTACCATCCCATCTAGTCTACCGCAAGATCACAGTCCCCAATCTATTCCATCCCATGATCCTCTTGACATTCAAGATTCTACCACTCCATCTCCATCCCCATTGCATGAGCTTACTACCACAAAATCAGATCCTATCATATCCCCTACTCCCTCTCCAGATACCACCCATCCAAATGCTGCTATCCCATCATCGCCTAAAAATGCTATCCCCACACCGCTTGCATATCCCCTTGGTACTCTCACATTCTTCCATGGTGACCTCCTTGTAGAAGAAAAACACAGTGTATATATCACCCATCATCCCCCACCAAATAATGGACTCGCATCATGTTTTTAGAATAACTAAAATCCTATCATGGATCGAATGCTCAAGAACATGAACTATCAAGGAAAAGGTCTTGGCCTTCACGAGCAAGGTATTTTAGAGCCCATCCAAGTCAAAGAACAAATCTGCATACAAGGTCTTGGATCTATTCCCCAAGACTCAGAATCTAAACACATTGGTACAACCTCTAGATGTCCTCAATGAGCCTTTTCCAAAAGAAATGTCAACTCTTCCCATCGCTCAACCAAATCATATGCTGCAATCCCTCCTCTATCATATCACCTCAAAACAACCATCCATATTCCTCCTTCATTTGTTCCATCCATCTTGGGTCCTTACATCCCTCTATCCACCATATCCCATCCTTCATCTACTCCATCCATCTTTGGTTCTTATGTCCCTCCACCCACTCCATTTACTTTGGGTTTGTATATCCCAAAATCACCTCCTCCATCTCATCCTTTTATCCATCCAATGCCTATCCATGTCATCCATCATAAAAATCCTAATCAGGATCAACAAAGGCACATACCTACACATTCTCCATCTACATGTAATCCTCATAATCCTACCTCCATCACTCCACATCATCCATCTTCTCACACCCATCCCATTGCTAGTATGAGCACTTTGGATGCCAAAGGAAAAATGCATCAATCTAAACACCCACATGAATCTAAAGCTTCCCATGTGCCCTCTAAAAGACATGGTAAAGAAAAGAAAAAGAAAATCCAAAATCAAAATGAAATCTATAGCTCGTTAAGAGCCACCAAAGAAAAGATCAAAACCGTGTGGATCCCAAAGAAAAAAGACACAATGCCATTAAATAAAAAATCTGTAAGAACATGCAAAGTTGCATATCCAAAAGCTAATCCTTTTCATCCACCCTCTCCTACATCTATTTTGGGTCCCTATGTCCCAAAATACACTATTTTGTCTCCTCCATTATCCCTGCATTCTCCATCCATTAATCCTTTTATCTTTTCACATACACCACCACATGTGCCAATGTTGGTCCTAAACACATCTCCCCATCACATATCCACCCCATCATTCCATCCATACACTTTCCAACATCCCACCCATTATCCCACGTATCTCCCCCATCAACTCCCTCTAATTCATCCTCTTGCATAATCCATTTATCCTCATAAGATTGTACCAACAACCAATAGTCGGTTCAAACATGGGATCTTAATACCTGATATAGAACTTGATGCTTGAGTCCTTCACCCATATCCTTATTGCATGTCTTCTAAAACCACTTATTTGCCTCCCTATCTTTATCCATCTCCTTCCGCATGTTATCGAAAAATCCAGAAAAGTCAAAAACTCCAAAAAAATCAACAAATAAAATAGTAAAGAGAAATAATCCATCCAATGGAAAAAACTTGGAAAACAAGCACCTTGGATAAGTACCATGATGAAATCCTGGAAAACAGGCATCATGCATAAATCCCTATCTGCACTTGGGGGTAGCTTCTTGATATGCATTCCCTCCATCCGCTATGCTTCTTGCTACGCTTATGCACCCATCTTCTTGCTATACATCATTTTCGTCCATCCCCTCCACCCTATCGAGCTTACACATCTTGTTTGGCATATCTCATTTATCCCAATCCTTCCATCCTCCTTGTGATCTTGATAACAATGGGGCTAACATATAAGAATGCTTTGGACACCTCTTAGCATGCATTCCCCTCATCCACACACTATCCCAACTATCATTTTCCCTTAATCTCCCATCCTTATCCATGCATCCTATCATCATCCATCTCATTCCTTTATTTTCCTATCCTTCTCTATTGCATCCTTCATGCCTCCTCGCACATGACATATCTAGAGTGGGGGCATCTATCTTCCTTTGTAATATAGTCCTTCGAGACATCATCCATTCCATCATAGCATCCCTTCCATCTCCCCATCCTTATCTTCCAATCGCTCCCCACAATCCTTTTAACCTCCCTATCCTTATCCCCCTACCCATCCATCATAGCATCCCTTCCATCTCCCCATCATTATCTTCCTGTCCATTTATCTCTATCCACATCACATCTCTTAATCCCTTGTCATTGGCTACTCCCAATACAATCCAACATCATCTATCTTATCACTTCATCATTCATCTATTTGTCATGACATCCTCCCAATGATTTGGATCACTATCCCATCCCTGAGCTGATCACCATCATCCTATCTAATCCAATAGGTCTATCTTGTCTCATCGTGTCAGTCCAATCATTTTATCCCCTTATCTAGGGTTATCTCATCATCTTTCATCCATCACTTGTCTTTGGCCTTCTGTCAAACTATGTTTCCCTTGCACTTTCACATAGGCAAGGTTGATCATTTGATCTTCCCCCAGGGTTCCATCCATCATCGATCTATATTGTCCACTTTTCTCCTATTCTCTATCCTATCTTGGTCATCCATCAAAATCTCCATCATGGTCTGTCTTCGACCTTATATTGAACTATGAGGGCTCTGCGCTTCCACGTAGGCAAGGCTAATCTTTGATTGGCCCCCGAGCCCCTAGGTCAGTAGGATGTGTAAGTCTCCTATCTTGTGTCATGTCTCTCGTGTTGCGTCATCAAGCTATTGCCCTTATCTAGCTAGTTCTTAACAAACAAGATCCACTTGTGTCATCAAATCCAATTGGTTCCAAATATCCTAAGTCATATCAGTCTTTTAGTTTCGTATCCATCATCGGTCTCAATAGGATGCATCCTTCCTAACAGACCTCATCAATCCCATCCATCCCCTTGACTCTATGGCAAAGGATGTTTGAAATTTATTGTGATCTTTTGATGCTTTTGGATTTTGTTTATTATTTGAGCTCCCTATCATCACTTGTCATGGTCACCTTGATCCATCATATCATGGTGTGCTTTGACTAGTCAAAATAGGGGTGTATCCTGATCTTTTCTTTGTCTTCTCGGTTGTCCCACATAGTACCCACCAAGATCCCTGAGGTCTTGTGTTACGCTGGGGCATCCTTCTGTGCTTATACCTGGCCCAACCAAGGTCATCACAACTTTGGGGTGTTGGGATAGCCTTCTTGTTTGATCTATTTGTTTCATGCATCAGACACTAATATGCCTTGGTCCTTTATACCTTGGTGTATTGTGTCTTCTGCTATAGAAAACATAAATGCTCCTAACGATGGCAAATTGCATCTCATCTTTTCATTACATCATCTTGTATGTTTTCCCCCATCCTATCATCTATCCAAATCCCCCCATCCACATCCTCTTATCTCAATCCTTCATCCACTGCACGCTCTATCCCCCTGCCTCCCCCAACGTCGGTGGTCCCACCCTTGCGGCGGTGGACCCGCCCCAGGCGGCAAACCTGCCCTGCGGTGGTGGACCTACCCCGGTCGGCGGACTCGCCCCCGGGGTGGCAGACTTGCCCCTGTAGTGGAGGCACCACCTCCACGATGGTGGACCCATCCTCCCGCAGTAGCAGACCTGCCCCCGAGGTGGCGGACCCATCCGCTTGTGGCGATGGACCCGCCCCTGTGGTGGTGGACCTATCCGCCCGCGGTGGCAGAACCGTCCATGTGGGTGGCCACTTGGTTTGTCCCCCCCAGCGGATTCCAAAAATTTAAAAAATATTAGAAATATGTCTCCTACCACTTATCCTTCCACTTCTTTGCATCATCTTCTTCATCTCCCCTTGCATCATCTCATTCATTTTGAGAGCACACCTGTGTACTCTTGAACCCACATGTCCTCTCGAGGGGGCATCCCCAATCCTTAACTTTCATCTTCACCCCCATCATCTTCCTTCCTAGTCAATCCTTTGATGACTGGGACATCTTTCACAATCTAACCATCTTCTTCTAGGTTCTATATTTTAATATTCTTTCAAATGATGCTACTTCATAACACCATCTCAAAGAGGGGCAAAATGTAGACACCTAAATTTTGGACACTTAATTTATCCAAATTTATCCCCTTTAATTAATATCCTTAATTCCTCTAATCCCTAAGGTATCTAGTTAAATAATTAAATACCTTCCCCCTTTCATCAAATGAATTAAATAAATATGACATTTATTTAATTCCATTTATGCCACATCCTTCATCATTTTTATCTAATCCTAATTATTCTCCTAATATCATCATTAGGGATGTGCACATGCCTAATCCTTGATTAGGATGTGTCACATCCTCCAACTTTTGCAAGTTGGCCTCTAATCTCTCTTAGCCACCTAACCCTCCTCCAATCCTTCATTAACTAGCCTAATTAACCTCTCAAGGAATTTTTAATTCCCTTTATCCTTCCAAGGAAAATTGAATTCCTTTTCTCTTCCCCATGTGAATCTTTAATTCACATTTAATCCCCACTCAACATTTTCACAATTTTAAAATCACATGTCTCTTACATGTCCCCCACTCAACAATCTTTAATTCACATTTAATCCCCCAATGCACCACTTGGAATTTAAAATTCCTTCTCTCATCCCCATGAGAATATTTGAGGAATTTTTAATTCCCCACATGTCCTCTCACCCACATGGGGATAAGGAGGAATCCCAAGGTCATGTCTTATCCTTCCACCTCATGTCCACCTCACCTTTTAGGGCTATATCACATGCCACATGTCAAGATGTGAGGGCTTGTGAGTTCTCAATTTACCTTAACCCTACATCTTGATCATTGGTGGCTCAATCTTGGCCATCAATTTCTCTAGAGCTTTCCAAAATCTCTATAAATACCCCCTCCTTTCTCTCATTTTGGGGAGATCATTTTGCTAGCCAAACTCTTGCAATTTTGTTTCTCAATCTACACTTAGCCATTTGCATCCATTTTTTCCAACTATCTTGCATCTCACACCTCACATATTGCATCTACTTGCCATCAAGGAGCATATATCTCATCTACAATCAAAGGGCTAACCAAAGAACAACTCTACAAGGTAAAAGGTTCCATTTTTATGTTGTTGAGTTCATCATTTGCCTAATCTTGAAGTGTAGGGTGTTTTTAGTTGTTGTTTGCACTCTCTTTAGTTTGTTTCTCATCTTTTAAGGATTATATTCGCCCTATCACACTTACTATTATGCTTTGATATATTTTTTGCAATCATGCGTAGCTTGTTCAAAAGAACTTTTTTTAGGCTTGTAGCCATATAAGCAAGGCAGTGAATTGCTTGCTAGATTTATTTGTTATACATGAATGAAAGATGTGGTAGCATAGTGAACTATTTCATAAAATGCCTCAAAAAAATCTGGCCTCATGGTGATGGAATGCGATGACAATCAATATTATAGCTATTGCAATATGGATTGTCATTGTAACACCTACTCATTAAAATATTAGTAAAATTAATAAATTAGACAAAAATAATGAAAAAAATATGATAAAAGGAGGAAATTCATTTAAAACTAACTTAACAAACTTCATTAATATGAAAGTATTATTTTAGCCAATGTCTTAGATAAATTTTCACCTTTAATGAATCTAAACAATATATGCTCTTTCTATTGCAATGATTAACATATTCATGAATTGAATGTAATCATTAGACTAAGATAAGTAATATTAAAGTAATTCAAAAACATTCACAACCATAAAACATCAATGAGACTATAACACCATATTTGTATAGAGTGGAAAACCCTCTTTGGGTAGAAAAACCACTCAAAAATTGCCTCACTGGCTTAATCTCAAAACTTGTTTATAATGCCTCATTGGCTATATATCAACATTTTAAATCACTGTTTTAATGATACACAAAAAAATCACCTATGTTTCTCTTACAAAATCTTCTAATCTTGGATCACTCAAGATTCAGAGGCAGAAGTTTAAGTACAACATAATTGATTAATTTCATAAAGCACTGAATGTGCTATCCAAATAACTTTCAAATATGAATAAACAAAATGCCATTTCTAAACTGAGAATAATACTTCTTTTCTGCTCACTATCTTTTTGAAATAATACATCAAAGGATACATATAATGTTTTGGATTACTAAACTAGAGTATCTTTTCAAACTGTAAGGTAACTTTCTTCTATAGCTATCACTTAACAAGTAATAGTTACAAAACTAAAATGTTTTTAACAAATTTTAATCAATGCTTCCTTGAAACAATGCATGCTATCTTGATATAACAGTATATCATAAAGATATTTGAAAGTATAACTTGTGTTCCCAAATGATAAAGAAAACTGAACCATGACAGGAACAACTAACACTTCACACAATGCAAAACAACAAAGGTAATCATATGAATGAAGCTTGAAAATAACTAACCGCAATGCCAACATGGATTAAGTTACAAATCAGAAATAATAAAAACTTTACCCAAACAAAATGAAAAGACCTTAGCTTTGACTTGATACCCAACATTGTATCTAGGGTTTGATGGAAATAATAGACTTTATACATTTTAACCCTATTGAACAAAGAGACTCGACTAGTGAAGAAAGGGTAAACCTTTAAGCTATATCATTATTTTTTTAAAGAACTCAATAGAAGAAACTAATCACAACCTAGTCAAGTACTCATAAGAAGGGTCCAAAGAAGGTTTCACATATTTACATCCAAGAATAACAAAGATTATGAAAGATAACAACAAGATTTACTTTCTTCTCAAGAATTGACAACCAAAACAAAAGGAAAATAAAAAACTTAACCAAGAAAAAAATTCCTTAAGACTAAGAGAGGGGAACTGGTGACACTTGTGGTTCACACTGTTGCTGACTAATTTTTGCAACCTAATCAAACATTTCAGCCTTCACCAAACTATCATGCCACCACAAGAGTTTCCTTGACCAAGTTCTTTGATTCCATAACTATTTAGGTTGTGCCCAAGCCCAAGCTCTACGGCTCTCCATAAAATAGGTCTTACAAAAGAATTTAAAAAAAAAACCCTTGAATACAAATTTATGTTATGATATTTATCTTCCAAGCCCTTAGTCTTTGATTGCATAACCTTGATATTTCATTCATATTGTTCTTTGTATGGTACGATGTCAATCTTGTCATGATACATGAAGGTATGTTTGAGCTTAAGATAGATAAAGATATGCAAGATTTACAATATATGAATGACCTAGGTGGGAGCAATAAAGAAAGGAATGTAACACATTGATTAGATGGAGGAAAAGCATATAAATGGCTTATGAAAAGTATTTGATATGGTAGGAAAGGATATGCAAGGTTGGATATGCAAATGAATGGAATGGAAATACTATCAATTCATCATTTTTGAGGTGTACGCAGAAAATGATATGCAAGATATAGAAATATGAATGACCTAGGTGGATCCAAATAAGAAAGGAATACAACGCATTGATGTGATGCAAGGAAAGCATATAAATGGTTTATGAAATGTTTTTTTTTTTTTGTATTAAGTATAGAAGATCAAAAAACAAATAGTTACAACAAGCAGCATTCAACTACTTACAACAAAAAGCCAAAAATAGTTACAACAATTAGGCATAATACTTGCAAACAACAATTATCCTATTAAGGATATTTGTAGCGAAGCAGCTTTGCAGTAGCCAGAGCATTACAAAGACTATTTACTGACAATGGCATCATGTACAGAGTTGTTGTTCCAATCAAGGGTCATGGTAACATCTTCAAATTAAGGTGATCGCTGTCACCATCAGCCCCTTCAGAATCTCTTCCCCTCTCAACTGTCAAACAATTGGATCTGACTCCTTCAGCAGCTTGAGAATTATGGAATGGAAGGGGCCCTTGAATTGTTAGCAACATTGAATGTCTGATGAAGCACATTCATAGCCCCCCTGAAATCCTCGACCACTCTTTGGTTGCAATGATGTGTGTGGGAACATTGCATTTCCTCTCAGAGAACTTCCACCGAACCGCTCCTGATTAGATCTAGTAACTTTGCCATGGAGACTTCTAGGTGTAGATGTACCTGTGATACAATAGAAAGAAGTGTGAGTCACTTTGCAGACCCAGTAAGTACCCTTTTACACCCCTGAAATTTATCAGTGTTTCTTGCCTTCCAAACATGCCATAAAATCTCAGTACTTAAACACATCCAGAACTTAAGAAGATATTTCTTGAGCTTTCTATTGTTAAATAAAACATCCTACCATATTACATTGTCATTATTGTCCCATATCATTAACTCATTACAGAACATTTTCCAAATTTCTCTTGCGTATAAACAATCAAACAAAATATGCCTTATAGTTTCCGGAGTCCTACACAAAGAGAAAATGTCAATATCCATATGATTAGACTTATAAGGAAGCTTATGAAGAAGAATGAGCCATCTAAAATAGGCCTTTTTAGGCTCACCAATGTTATGCCAGATACAATCAAAATTATTCATCCATATGTTGCTAGGGAGATCAATTCCGCAACTCAAGTTAGCATGAGTAGAAACATCAACCAAAATAGTAAGCTCTTTGTAAATTGTTTTGGCTTTGAGCTCAACAAGCTTAGTTCCATCCTTCCAACGAAGGTCACAGTCCGGAGAGAATGGATCAGAGGAGTTGGCAGGGAAGTGCATTTCTTTGAAGGCTTCTTTCACAGTGTTAAAGGTTCTTACACCAGAAGGGGGCAGATTGAAATCACTGGTGAGGGATTCCTAGCTTTTGAGCTGGCCATTGATCAAGATGTCGTTAAAGGTCTGGATGCCTACAAGATTCCACCTTTTGGCAGAGCAGCCTTGCAACAGGGAAAGAGGTTTGCTATTGCAAAAAAGGTTCCACCAGATGGAGCTACTAGAATGGCAGCAAAGTCCATTAGTCAAGGGGATAGTGCTAGCTTTGCAAAGGGCATTAGATTTAATAGTTTCCCAGGCCTTCCATAGGATTTTAAACACTATAGATCCCATCGGAGTCATAGGGTACTGACCCAAGAGAATGTCACACACTGGCAGACCTTTCTAAGTCTTTGCTTGCCTAGGGGTGGCAAGTAAGATGTTGTTCCTTATCAACACCTTCCAAGGCTCATTACCATCAAAATCTCTTGCAATCCACTTGGCTACCAAGGAAATACCTTGCAGCCGTAAGTCCTTTAGACCAATTCCACCTCAATTTTTTTCCACACAGCACCAGCTCCAATTAACAACATGCTTTTTCCTCTTACCCTTACCATCAAACCAGAGAAAGATTCTTATCCTTTTTTGGATCTCATTTACCTGATAGCTACTGAACATCCAGACTGAGGCAAAATAAATGTTGTACGAAGATAAAATCTTTTGACAAACCTGCATTCTACTGGCTAATGAAAGGTAGTGTCTATCCCACTTCAAAATCTTTCTCTCAATTTTGTTGCATATCCATAGCCACATCTCCTTCAGGTTGGGATTGACTGAAAAGGGGATCCCGGGGTATCTTACAATTTTATTGGGTCCCCTCCACTGAAAGTCATATTTTTCCAACCATTTCGGGGGGGAATCCTCCCACCCAAGAATGCAAGACTTTGCAACAGAAATTTTGGCACCCGAAGCCTGACAAAAAAGGTCAAGCTTGCCCATTAGAGTCTCCATGTTCCTTTCATCCAGCTCTAGGAAAATTGCAGTATTGTCTACAAATTGGATATTAATTAGCTCATTTTGATCAGGCAATTTGATACCTTTAACTTTTAGAGAGAAGGACTGGTCTCTTAGCAGGTAATGGAGAGCATCATAAGCAATGACAAAAAGTGTTGGGGCCAAGGGACACCCCTATCTGATAGATCTCTCAAGCTCTAATTCCTGAGAAACCATCCCATTAACTTCAACTTGGGCCAAACATTATTCAGGAGAGTATCAACCATATTGCAGAATTCCATGGGGAATCCAAAGGCTACAAGAGTTGTTCTTAAGAAGGGTCATTCAACCCTCTCATAGGTCTTTTTGAAATCCAACAAGAGCATTGCTACATTTTGATTGGATTGTCTTGCACAATCTAATCCTTCCCAGCTAGTAACTAGGTTTTCCAGGATATACCTTCCCTTTATAAAACCGGTTTGGGTGTTGTTGATGAACTTCGGCAAGATATTAGATAGCCTCAAGGCCATTACTTTGGCCAGAATCTTGTATGAGATGTTTATAAGAGTAATTGGGTGCCAATTATTTATAAGGGTTTTGTCACCCCCTTTTGGTAACAACTTAATGAGCCCCTTGTTGATTTCCTTCCCCAGGGAACCCCTATCTATTTCCTCTTGGTAAACTTCCAATAAGTCATCACAGACCCAATCCTAGAAGGATTTATAAAATTCCACTGGGAGGCCATCACTACTTGGCGACTTGTCATTTTTCATTGCAAGAATAGCCCTCTTGATTTCTTCCTTGGTCAGATTGGCACCAAGCAGGGCTACATCCTCTTCCGAGACTTTTTTGGGGATGATCTCTTTTATCAACTCTCTGGCTCTTTGGTTGTTGACCACATTCTTTTCAGATGTAAACAGGTTCTTGAAGTACCTCTGGAATTGCTCCAAGATTTGTTCCTGGGAGGTGAAAATCTGCTCATTATCTCTTATTTGACCAATCTACTCTTTGAAATTCTTCTCTAATGTAATTAAAAAATAATTTTGAACCTTTATCCCACAGTTGAGCCAGTTCAGCCTAGATCATACTTTTTACCCTTGAATTTTCTAGTTTTGAAAGCCCCTCAGCTTGTCCTTTGTTAAAGAGAGTTCCTCCCCAAGCCTTTCATTGTTTGGGTCAGCTTGAATTCTAGACTCTACATCTAGGAGACTATCTTGCAGCTTATTTTCTTCCCATCTATTGTCCTTGGCCTTCTTCTTGCCAATAGTCTGAAACATTTTTGTCCAGGAAATCACATTTTGGTTCCACCTTCCAATTGCACTCTCTTTTCTCAACAACCATTTGTTAATCTCTCTTATGGAGGAGATAGCATCTTTGCAATCTTCATACTTTAGTAGGGCAGTGTTAAGGAGGAACCCATCCTTCCTTAGCCTATCACAGGATTGATTGTTGTTTATGAAAATTTTGGCCTTAATAGGATGATGGTCGGAAAGGGTATAGGGATAGACACAGACTGGAAGACCCTCCTCATTGGGGATGAAGCTGGAACTATTTTTATTCACATACAGCCTATCTAGCCTGCAGTATATCCTTCTATCCCCTTGCTGAGCATTGCACCAAGAATACCAAACCCCTTTGAAATCCTTTTTCCTACCTCCATGGGATCAACCAGGCTTAGCTTGCTTTTTAGTCGAAGCTAGAAGTGTCTCTCACTACCTTTCCAAGACATGTCCACCCCACCACATTTGTCCTCTTGCTGTTCAATCATATTAAAGTCACCCCCAAAGATCCAGGATACCTTTGGAAGATTGGAAATCCATTGCCACAAGGAGGCCCTCTCTCTATGATCATTGGGGGCATAGACAGAGCAGAGACCAAAGGAGGTACCTTCTTTGTCCACAATCACCCAGACTGCCCTGTTACAGGGGAAAGTTCCAAATCTAGTGACCCATTGGCTCCAACTGCTTGAGAGGAGGATGGAGGCACCTCCCTTGCCTTTATCATTCTTGGTGTTGAACATGACTGAGTCCTTCCAAATAAATTTTAGATTAGTTTCCAAGGTGAAGCCTATTACTTTGGTTTCTTGTAGGAAAACTGTGTCTTTTTCCTTATCCAGATTTAAAAACCTTCTTACAATAAATTTTCTATCAGGGGACTCTAGTCCCCTAACATTCCATGAGACACAACTAAGCTTCATCTTCCATAGTCTTAGGGGTAGCCTCTTGGTCTTGCTTAAATTTCCCAAAGCATTTGGGAAGATTTTCTTCAAACTCAACCCTTTTGGCATCAGGCGTTTGAATTATCGTACTTGTTTTCCTTCTCTTTTTAGACAACTGAACATTTTTGGCTAAAGGGATGGACAGGCTATTTTTCCTTGGCCTTCTAGGCCCTTCCTTGGGCCTGATTGCTTTTTTGGTCTACAAAGATGTGACATTCTCTTGAATCTGGTAGCTTACGACTCTGGCCTACTTTTCAGAGCCACAACCAAGCTCACACTTGGGGTTGTCACTCCCCTGAGTGTTGGAGCACTTGGGGGCAACAGGGGTGCTATGACTATCAGGCTGAACTATTGAGTTTCCCTTGTTTTCAAACATAGACGTATGATCTGTGAGGGCACATATAGCCTGGATAGAGGGGCAGGGCGTGTCGCCATCAGGGAAGGAAGAAAAAGCCAAGTTGGGACAATCACCAGGGGTTGTTAGCTCACCCTTGTTTTGATCCCCTTTTAAGCTCATAACCTATTCCTCCAACATGGAGGCAACCTGACTAGCCTCTGGAAAACTAGATTTACCACCCAAAGAAACTTTTGAGTTGGCACTTCAGGGCTTAAGACATCTTTCACCATTTTTAACCAGATACATTTGGGTTTCTGGGGGGGTGAAGGACTATTTTTATCTTTAGTCAAAAATTCATTTGCAATTTTTTTTTTAATCTCGCAAAGGACCAATTGTTGGGCATTTAGCTTCTCCATCAAGGTAGTGTTCACAACATTCTCTCGGGGCTGGGAGTTAACCTTGGGGAGGGGGTTAGTTGTAATTTTCAACACCTCTTCCACTGTCAATTCCCCAACCTCCAACAGTGCTTCGAAAAGATTTTTGAGCGAGATGACTAGAGAGGCGACAGGGTTGGTAATTGAAGCCAAATCCTCTTGAGTAGGGGCCACAATTTGGTTGATAGTTTGGATGGGGTCTTGGCCTATATGAGAATGATTGCCTCTTGTGCCTATGTCGGCATTGTTTTCCATAGTTTTCCGCATTGTCAGCTTCTCGGGGCACTCGTTACTCCCATAGGCCATGGACCCAAAAGAGTGTAGAGGTTGATCAGAACCAATTGCATGGAGCTCCGCTTTAGGGTTAGGGATCATCTCAGGTTTCTCCAAATTTGATTATTTTTTCGGGTTCTTCTTGGCTTGGCTCTTTTGAACTAAAGGGAAAAACTTCCGGATGTGACCTTCTTGGTGATAGAGGTAGCACGCATTTAATCTTCACAGGATCTCAATGTGGCAACTGAAGGGACTAATTTCATCCTCGACCTCCATGCACTGGGGAATTTCAACCCCTGGCTCAAGGGACACCAGCACGCAAGTGTCAAGGTGAGGAAGAGTCACTTTAATTTCATCCATTCTCAGGACTTTTCCAAATAGGGCGAGCAGGAGAGGAATGATTCTCCAATATTCCAGTGGAAGGTTTTTAATCACCAACCACCGCGGATAGGATAGGGCTAGGATTTCATTAGAAATGGCTACCGAGGACCATGCTAGGGCTCTGAAACCACAACCCCCAATATTCCAATAGGCCTTTGAGAGCGCCTTTTCTTGCATAGAATGAGACTTGAAGAAGATTTCAAACAATCCATGTTGTAACATTCTACTGAAACTAACAACAATTCTAAATTTATTTTCCCAAACACTGGAAAACCAAGAATCGAAAAACTTTCGAGTAGGAACTTTGTTTAAATCAACAGCGGCCAAAAAAATAGTCATGTCTCTAAGTTTGGATCTTTCGCTAGTAACCACTAATTTCATGTCATCGTTTGGAGACAACTTGCAAATGGGGGGTGTAGAAGGGTACTTACTAGGCAACGACACACTATTAGGGAGATCAAAAACCTTGTTGTTGGCACTAGTCAGGAACTTTGCATTCGTCGGGAAGGAGCCCTCAACACTAGAGAGCTGACCTGAGTTAACCCCACTATCCCCTAGGTCGGGGGGGTTTGAATGCCCCACCATGAAGGCATGAAGAGCCGAGGCCAACTCAACCACAGAAGCACATCAAAGAAGAACAAAAAAAATAGGAGGCGGAAAAAGGCATAAACGAGGAAAGGAAACAACTAACCCTAGTGATGGAAGGAAAAATAAATGGAGATAAAAAGTAGGCGTGTGAAGGGTACCAAAACAACAACAAACCTGCATTGGGGAGGGCCAGTCTCCTCCACCTAGCCTTGTGAAGTACTCCTCTGGTGCAAACCCTAAAGCGAACGCACAACAACTTGGACCATCGTGTCCTTCCCTCCCATGAAATGTATTCGATATGGGAGGAAAGGATATGGAAGGTTGGATAAAGAAATTAATGGAATGGAAAGGCTGTGAAGTGATAATTTATTTCATCATAGAGTGGAATGATTCCCCTTTTGTTATTGGTTATGCTTTTTGTAATCATCATAAGCTAGACTAACTCGATACATACACATAAGAAAAACTCATGCCCCATTCCTCACTCTCCTTCATACACAACAAGTTGTAGAGATCCTCAAGCTTGCTCAGAATGTGACAACAAAAGAAAATATATAAAAAGATAATGATATTGATGGAGACAAGAGACAAGAGTTAAGATAAAGCACAATTTTTCATGCATATTGTATGAAAATGATAAATATTCTAGATCATGATAATGAAAAAATGCAAATGCTAATGCATATGATAAGGACTAGTGCACAAAACAGTTGTAGGATGGAAAACACAGTGGGTTGTGACTTAGTAAACCCCAATGTTTTAGTATGTTAAAGATTTTATGGTTTGTTTAAATTTTTTAGTCATAACAATGATAACACAATGATAAATAAGAATTTAAATGATAATTATAAATAAGATCTTATTCCTTAATCAAGCTGAAAACAAAAGGAAATATGGATGGATAGGGATCAATGATATGGGTAAATGATAGGACATGTAAGGATACACCTTATATGGATGATGAAGATAGATAGATCAAAGTATGGAATGCTATGGGTGAAGGGGTCCAATGACAAGGGAACTCAAAATGTTTACTCTTATACAAAGAAGAAATAGAGGACCTATTGAGGACTCCAAAGATGGCATGTAATAACATGCCCCATGGTAAGAGGTATGACAAGTTATAACGACATGACATGGATATGGAAGATAAAGGGACATTAAAGGAAGCATGACATGGACAACATGTGATATGGAGGATGGAAGATACACATGGTATAAAGCATGCATTAGATTCAATTTCTCAGTATTTTGTCCCAATACTTTATGCAAGATCAAAGGAAGGTGGATGGATAAAGTAGATAGAATGGAATATAAATGAAGGAATATTATGGCTAAGTGGAAATAGGACAATCAATATTGTATCATACGAATGGAAAAGTCTTGCCCCCAAGTGTACAAGCAAGGGTATGTGTATGGATGTGAAAGCTAGTGGATATCAATGGATATGAATGGCCATGGAAATGGAAGCTAATGAAGGTGTATGGATATGAATGGAGGACTCAATTTTCTCTTTACGAAATATAGTACCCCACTGACTAAATTTTTCTTATAGACCATGGCTAACATGTTCCCACTTAAAGACATTGGTAGGAAAATTGGTAAAGATAATGGAATGGATAGGGGTAGGTGGAAGGGGGTTAAGTATTCATCCAAAGGATTGGATTAAAGCTATGGAATGAGGGATGAACCTTGGATGGAAGTATGGAATGGATTTCTTATGAGGGAATCTAAGAAAGAACAACATTGGCACACATCTTGAAGGGTGGTGAAAGTTGAAGGATTGAGAGTGGGTTGGGATAATAAAGTTGGGCATATAAGGATGGAAAATGGATTTGGAGGATGAATAATGGAGGAATGGATGATATTTAGGTTTTTGTGGATTCTTTTATTTATGAATTTATTCTTTGGTATCCCAATTGCTTGGATAGGCCATAGAGGGATTTTATGAAATGAAAGGATTCTGAAGTGGAAGGTGTTGGAATGAATTCAAGGGTATGTGCCTTTGTTGTTCTTGAAAGGGCACCTAGGGATATGCATTAGGAAAATATGGGACCATGATGGAAGGAAGGGTCCGTGGATATGGTCCAACAATAGATGGTGAAGATGATGGAGGAGGTGGATGTATTGATCTAAAGGGAGGCCTCTTGTGTTTGAAATGGCTACCAACATCTTAAGAAGGAGGTATGCAACCAAGGCCATAAGAATTGAGATGTGTTTTAATATTAGGGTGTGTAGGTAAATGGAACTCATGAAAGCATGTGGTATTGTACGAGAAAACTAGATTTTATAAAGGTGGATGAACCAAGCTTATATGTTTGAGGTCCATGAATGGGATCTTGCAAAATTTTAGGATCTTCATGAGATGTGAGGGAAATGCTTATACCTTGGGGGTCTTGACTTATTGAATGGATGGAAATATTTTTTTAATGAATTTATACATTACGATTATGGTATGGAGTTGACAAACTTCAATCATGAGATGGTATGGCGTGATGACATGAAATGGAATGATGAGATGAAATGGGATCATGAGAGGGAGTCTTTTGATCTTGGGTATGTGCAGGATCATGATGGGCCAAAAAGTGGTGATATGATGGGCATGTGTAGGGTATGTGGCTAACGACATTTTTTTATCCAAAATTGATGAAAAAAAGGGGTTTCTAAAGGATATTCTCAGATTTCGACCAATATAAATTATGCTTTACTTTGAATTTAATAAATTATTATTATTCATTTTCTATTTGAATTATGACTAAAGTCTTGATTGATAGGCTTATTGAAAAACATCTATAGCTTTCAAACGATATAACATTTTTTGAATTAGAAACATGTGGCACATTCTATGCTTCACATACTATAGGATTAAAACAAAAATGAATTTCATGAATTTTTGACTAAGTTAAGGTGGTTAGACATACAATTTTTTATATTTTTTAAAATTTGTAATAAAAATTCATAATTAATTATTTACTTGAAATTTTTTACAAAAATATATGCATCACATTGGGACATGAGTCCTATACTTATATCTAAGACCTTATAAAAAATAATTATAATTTTATTGTGGTTAGGGTGGTCATACAAAAACCTACTTCTTATTTTTTCCCTGAAATTTAAGTGCTACTTCATTGAAATTTTAAATTTTCGCCAAATAGATTTAAAAAAAAAAAAACCTAGTAGTTTAGAAACTACATTCAATTTTCTACAGATTCTATTCTTACATATTTTTGAAATAATATAGATAACTTATTCAAATTTTTACGTCAAGTTGCCTAACTCTGATTTTTCTGAATTTTTTAACACTTAAGGGCCTTCTTTTTCCGTGATGATCTTGCGCATACCCTCTTCACATAAAAGGGGGATCTATGATGTCATGCTTTCGATCAATGAGGTAAATTGTGTACATGGTTGAGTTTCTATAGGTGTTATGAAGGTGGAAAAACATGAAATGGATGAGCTAGATAAACATGGGATGGATGAGGTGAAAGTGGGTGGAACTAGAAGACTACGACTACCATTTTGTGAAATAGAATTTTGCATCGAGTATTGTATTCCTTATAAGGTGACTTTTGGTGGTCCTTCAGTGAAAGAGGATGGATATTTTTTGGTTCAACATGGAAGACATTTTGGTTTCCCTTGCCAATGGATGAAAATGATGACATGGATGGTGACATGAGTTGGGTATAAGTTTCAATGGTAGGTTTATCGTTTTTCTCGCTTGATTAAGATTTAGATCAAGTGAAT
Organism: Sequoia sempervirens; assembly: GCA_007258455.2. Classification (NCBI taxonomy): domain Eukaryota; kingdom Viridiplantae; phylum Streptophyta; class Pinopsida; order Cupressales; family Cupressaceae; genus Sequoia; species Sequoia sempervirens. The sequence goes on along the minus strand of VDFB02000008.1, from coordinate 85,285,425 downwards.
ACCCCATCCCACTATAGAGATAATAAAAACCTCCAAGCATATCTAGATTATATATTACTATGGTCTTCAAACATATCGTTTGATGTTTGATAAATGTACAAACACAAATAATCTATATGATAATAAAATGGCTTGTTGTAATGAGCACTTTTTGTTATATGCACTATAACAATGTATTTAAGTCCACCTTCATATTGTAGTCTATAAAACATAGTGGGTTGTAGTTTGTATATCACACAGTGTTTTCCAACTAGCAATTATACATAGACTCACCTACAAAATTGTGATATGATGGTAAATCAAAATGCACTGAATAATTGCAGGTTGGAAAACACAGTGGGGGATTTCAGTAGATGCTTCTGAGAATCTTGCATTTCCTTTTGATGGGAAGCAAGTTGATTATCCCTTTAAACAAAATCCAAGCCCATATAATTCACATCCTCGCCATTGACTTCGGCCAATAGGAAGAGCACTTGGCTGAAAAACGTCCCCTTTGCAACATCTAAATTGCTGCAAACTCATGCACTAGGAAATAAAAATGGCATAGGTGGTTCAATTTCATCTTCATTGGAAACAAGAGATAGTGGCAGCCTTGCATTTCCAATGCTCAACAATTTGGCTAGTGATTGTTGAGTTGTGGAGGAAATGGTATGGGCTTGGATTTTGTTTAAAGGGATAATTGTTACTCCTGTATGTAGATATCCTATTTCAAGTGGGAGCTTTCTTTTTTGTTCTATATCCACTACCACATTACACAAATTCCCTCCTCCACCAACCTCCAATGCAACTATTGTTGTGGAACCTTAAAATTTTATCAATTGTGCAACAACACCTTTCACTTTTGACCTATCAATTGTGCAACAACACTTGTGACTTGAGATGTTGATCAATTTTACAACAAGACCTTTCACTTTTGACCTATCAGTTGTGTGAAAACAACTTCCATTATTGTCTTTTTTTTATGAAATTCCTATCTTTTAGATTGCAGCTCTCTTCGAACAACATTAAGCTCCTCTTCTTTTCATAGAGACAACTTCTTGTGTTTTAATTCCTAAATTTTAAGTGGTTAATTTTAGTCTTCACTTGTTCTGCTCCACTTTCAACATTTCCAGCTATTGTTTTTCTAGTGTGTTTATGATTAGAGTATGCATATGTTTCTTTTCAGAAGCTTGTTAGGGAACTTGTCTACCTTTTTGGATAAGAATTGCACGCCTCCACCCAACTGATTCTCTTTTTCTGCACTTAGATCTGATATTTCCTTTTCCTTATCATTCATTTTCAATTGTATTTGTTCCATGGAATTGCTAACTTCGAGAATGTTGCCTTCATTTGTTCAACCCCACTTATAGCATCATCTCTCTCTTTCTCTTCTTGCACAAATTCATATGTAATAGAAAACCTTCTGAGTTAATACCCTTCTACATTTCCATTTTCCCTTTGCACATACTGCACATGCTCCTTCCTCCACTTGTCAGGAGCAAGAACAACCTCTTCAGTCAATACATTATCTATCACGTTTACTTTGGTTTGCTTCTTTCCAAGTGTTTTTAGAGCAGATTCCTTTTTTTAAATTACACACTTCCCAATATGTCCTTGTATTTTTTTAATTACTACCATGTCATAGCAAATATTTTTTTGGATTATGTCGGATTTCTTTCAAGTAAAGGGATAGAGTTTTGAATGTACTAAATACTTTCATGTACCTTTGTAGCTGCTTTTTTCCCAATGTTGAGAGTGTATTCATGATTGCATAATCCATTTGTTTCTTTTAACAAGTTATTTGCAACAACTGTTTTTATGATTAAATAATTCATATGTTTCTTGGACCAAGTTATTTGCAACAAGTGTATTTGTGATTACTTAATTGATATGTTTCAAAGAAGACTTTAATATCTAGACTCAACTGATTCTCTTTTTCTATACTTACATCTAGTTTTACAACTATGAGTGGGTTGCACTTTTCATAAGACCCTATGTTTTCCAATCTGTAGTTTTATAAAATAGGATTCATGCAACTAAGAGCTTTTGTTTTCTTAAATGTATTGCGATATTTACTTATTTTATCAAGTGGTTGAATCATTAGTTGGAAGTAAATAACTATTTTTTTCTAGATGCCTGCAACACTATTTGTTACTAATTTTTTTTCCCTTTCTTTGGCAAGACAAGTAAAAATGTTGAACTTGAGAATTCACATTGGGTAGGTTCCCTGCGAGAATCAGGAAGAGAATGGTAGTCTGTTTAGTATGGAGGGGTTGCATTGTGCATTCAAATTCAATTGCAAGATGATGGAGGATTCCATTCGCATGGTCAGTAGATTCCCAGAGCCAACCAAACCTATACTCCCCTATTTTGAGGTCGATGTAGCTTGTGGGTTCTTGTCAAACTCCATGGACCTACTGAGAAACTATATTCTAGTTCAAATTCTCTATGCAAATTTTTTTTGGAGACATGCAGTCAATCAAAAATAGCTTGACAAACCATTCGAAAGATATGATGTTGATTAAGGTATCTACCCCATTGATGGCATCTTCCCACAATCATTGCTTCAATCATCATCAGACATGAGGTGTATTCAATAAAGATTTACCAATGGCCTACAATATAATGGTGATTTTTTTTTTGACCAAGCAATGTGATTGCATGGTCATGTTATTGAGCCACGCATTGAAGAGGACATATGGGAGATGTATATTTCCCTCCACACACTACTTGAGCACCCTGCACCAGCTCTGACAAAGAATGAAAGGATGATTCAGTGACTTGGCATAGGATGCCTCTATTGTTCCAACAAGGGCACAAATGTAAAGATAGAATATGTAAAGAGTGAATCTTATTAGGATGTCGAAAGGCTTGTTAAATGAAAATCGAAACTAAAAACTTCAACTTTTATTATGTATTAGTCTTTTGAAACACTATAGTTCAATGAATGATATTTTGTATTGATGTTTATTAGTTTTTATTACTGTATTTTTTATCATTCTTTATTACTATTTATTACTATTTAATACATGAATACTATTTTGTAATACTACAGATTGTATAACATAGGTTGTTGTAAAAACAACACCCACTCAAATCTGTATAACCAGATCTACTATTTTAAAACACTACTGTTGAATGAAAGATATTTTGTATATTGCATGTGTATGATGTTCTTTAGATTAAAATGCATATAAACATGAAAAATTCATTACCACATGCCTGTCCCTTTATCATTTGAAATTATTCAATAAATTCAAAACTCTATCCCTTGGCATGTAAGAAATCAAACAGAATTGGAAAAATATTTGTTATGAGAATTGTATGACATGGTAATACTAAAAAAAAAGTGTGTAATGAAAAAAAATGAATCTTCTCTAAAAACACTTGGAAATAAGCAAACCAAAGTGAACGAGATAGATAATGTATTGAGTGAAGAGGTTGTTCCTGCTCATAAGAAGTGGAGGAAGCAGCATGTACAGTATGTGCAAGGGGAAAATGGAAATGCAAAAGTGGATTAGCTCGAAAGGTTTTCTATTGCATATGAATTTTTGTAAGAAAAGAAAGAGAGAGATGATGCTATAAGTGGAGTTGAACAAATGAAGGAAAACATTCTTGAAGTTAGAAATTCCATGGAACAAATACAATTGGAAATGGATGATAAGGAAAAGGAAATATCAGATCTAAGTGCAGAAAAAGAGAATCAGTTGGGTGGAGGCATGAAATTCTTATCTAAAAAGGCAGATAAGTTCCCTAATGAGTTTGTGAAAAGAAACATCTACATACTCTAATCATAAACACAATGCAAAAACAATAGCTAGAAATTCTCAAAGGGGAGCAAAACAAGCGAAGACTAAAATTAGCCACTTAGAAAAGGAATTAAAACACAAGAAGTTGTCACAATGAAAAGAAGAGGAGCTTAATGCTATTCAGAGCGAGTTGCAATCTAAAAGACAATAATTTCATAAAAAAAAGACAACAATGGAAGGTGTTGTCAATAAAATGATAGGTCAAAAGTGAAATGTCTTGTTGCACAACTGATCAATATCTTAAGTCATGTGTGTTGTTGCATAATTGATAGGTCAAAAGTGAAAGGTCTTGTTGCACAACTGATAAAAGTTTAAGATGCCAAAATAATAGTTGCATTAGAGATTGGTGGATGAATTTTTTGTAATGTGGTAGTGGATACAAAACAAAATGAAAGCTCCCACTTGAAATAGGATATCTACATACAAGAGTAACAATTATCCCTTTAAAAAAAATCCAAGCCCGTACCATTTCATCCACAACTCAATAATCACCAACCAAATTGTTGAGCATTGGAAACACAAGGCTGCCACTATCTCTTGTTGCCTATGAAGATGAAATTGAACCACCTATGCCATTTGTATTTCCTAGTGCATGAGTTTACAACAATTTAGATGCTGCAAAGGGGACGTTTTTTAGCCAAGTGCTCTTCCTATTGGTCGAAGTGAATGGAGAGGAGGTGAATTGTATGGGCTTAGATTTTGTTTAAAGGGATAATTGTTACTCCTGTATTTACATGTCCTATTTTAAGTGGGAGCTTTCTTGTCTATTTTGTATCTACTACCACATTACATAAATTCCCTCCTCCACCAACCTCCAATACAGCTATTGATGTGGCATGTCATACTTTTATAAGTTGTGAAACAACACCTTTGAATTTTTGACCTATCAAAATTATTTGTAGGAACATTATAGGTAAGGTGAACATTTCATACAACAATTTTGTTCATTTTCTAATAGTAAGGGTTGTTATAAAATATGAAGGTGAACTTCAAAACATTGTTTTCTTATAGTCTGCATAAAAGAAAGTGTTTATTGAACAAAGCTTGAGAAGTGAGTCAAAACCCAATGTTTTTCCCTCATGCAATTACTTCTCAAAATCCAATTTGTTTTCCATCATGCAACTAATATGTGCATTTTGTGTTCAAAACATATGAACATATATTCGAATGGAGCATTTTGTTAAAAGTAAGGGTTTTTAAGAAATATGAAGGTGAAGTTGAAAACATTGTTTTGTTACATTCTGCATAAAAGAAAGGACCCATTGAACAAGACTCAAAAAGTGAGTCACAACCCACTGTGTTTTCCATCATGCAACTAATATGTGCATTTTGTGTTTGAAACATATTAACAAATATTCAAATAGAGTGTTTTGCTGAAAGTAAAGGTTTTTAAAAAAATATGAAGGTGAAGTTGAAAATAGTGTTTTGTTATAGTCTGCATAAAAGGGAGTGCTCATTGAACATGACTTGAGAAGTGCGTCACAACCCACTATGTTTTCCATCATGCAAAGTTCTACTTCTCAAAACCCAGTGTGTTTTCCATCATGCAACCAATATGTGCATTTTGTGTTTGAAACATATGAATAGATCTTCAAATGAATTATTTTACTGAAAGTTTAAGGGTTTTTAAAAAATAAGAAAAGTGAAGTTGAAAATAGTGTTTTGTTATAGTTTGCATAAAAGAAAGGGCTCATTGAACAAGACTTGAGAAGTGAGTCACAACACACTGTGTTTTCCATCATGCAACTACTTCTCACAACCCAGTTTGTTTTCCATCATGCAACTAATATGTGCATTTTGTGTTCAAAAAATATGAACAGATATTCAAATGGAGTGTTTTGTTGAAAGTAAAGGTTTTTAAAAAAATACGAAGGTGAAGTTGAAAATTCCCATCCTACAACTACTTCTCACAACCCAGTGTTTTTTTCCATCATGCAACTAATATGTGCATTTTGTGTTCAAAAGATATGAAGAGATATTGAAATTGAGTGTTTTGTTGAAAGTAAGGGTTTTTAAAAAATATGAAGGAAAAGTTGAAAACAATGTTTTGTTATAGTCTGCATAAAAGAAACCTCTCATTGAACAAGACTTGAGAAGTGAGTCACAACCCACTATGTTTTCCATCATGCAACTACTTCTCACAACCCTATGTGTTTTCCATCATGCAACTAATATGTGCATTTTGTGTTTGAAACATATGAACAGATATTCAAATGGAGTGTTTTGTTGAAAGTAAGGGTTTTTGAAAAATACAAAGGTGAACTTGAAAATAGTGTTTTGTTATAGTCTGCATAAAAGAAACCGCTCATTGAACAAGACTTGAGAAGTGAGTCACAACCCACTGTGTTTTCCATCATGCAACTAATATGTGCATTTTGTGTTCAAAAAATATGAACAGATATTCAAATGGAGTGTTTTTTTTTCTGAAAGTAAGGTTTTTAAAAAAATACCAAGGTGATGTTGAAAGCAATGTTTTGTTACATTCTACATAAAAGAAAGCACCCATTGAAGAATACTTGAGAAGTGAGTGACAACCCAGTGTGTTTTCCATCCTGTAACTACTTCTCACAACCCAGTGTGTTTTCCATCATTCAACTAATATGTGCATTTTGTGTTTGAAACATAGGAAGAGATATTGAAATGGAGTGTTTCCTAAAAGTAATGGTTTTTAAAAAATATGAAGGCAAAGTTGAAATCAATGTTTTGTTACAGTCTACATAAAAGAAACCACTCATTGAACAAGACTTAAGAAATGAGTCACAACCCACTATGTTTTCCATCATGCAACTACTTCTCACAACCTAGTGTGTTTTCCATCATGCAACTAATACATGTGCATTTTGTGTTCAAAACATATGAAAAAATATTTGAATGGAGTTTTTTGCTGAAAGTAAGGGTTTTTAAAAAATATGAAGGTGAAGTTGAAAACAGTGTTTTGTTACAATTCAAATAAAAGAAAGCACTCATTGAACAAGACTTGAGAAGTGAGTCACAGCCCACCATGGTTTCCATCATGCAACTACTTCTCACAACCCACTTTTTTTTCCATCATGCACCTAATATGTGCATTTTATGTGTGAAACATATGAACATATATTCAAATGGAGTGTTTTTTTGAAAGTGAGGGTTATAAAATATGAAGGTGAACTTCAAAACATTATTTTCTTATAGTCTGCATAAAAAAAATTGCTCATTGAACAAGAATTAAGAAGTAAGTCACAACTAGTGTGTTTTCCATCATGCACATGTTATGTGCATTTTTTGTTCTGAACATATGAATAGATCTATTGAAATGGAATGTTTGTTCAAAGTAAGGGTTGTGAAAAATTATGAAGCTCAACTTGAATACATTGTTTTGTTACAGTCTACATAACAAAAAGTGCTAGTTGCATGTGCTTACATGGATTTGTAAGTAAGTTTGACATAAATGATATGACTTGAGGTGGAATTTCCTACCATTATTTGATGGCATTTAACATTGTTTATAATGAAATTTTACATGGCAACAAAAAGTATCATGATATCTGCAAAAATGTTGTCTTAAATTTTTTTAAATTAAGATGAGTAAACGCTTTTGACCCAGAGCTATGAACCAATGAGGTCACAAACGGGGGACCTCATCCCCTAAACCCCAAAGGGATTGAAGCCTTGATGGAAAGATTAACAATCACAAAATGCCACTATTGACAGAAGACTGTAGTCTTCAAACATACCAAAGTACTGTAATTCCACAGGATAATTGATCAACAATTACATGATCAAAGATAATGTAATTCCACGCCATAATTGTTCAATAATTACATGATCAAAGATAATGTAATTCCATAGCATAATTGTTCAATAATTACATGATCAAAGACCAAATGGAAAATGAATATTTTCAGCCTTTGTCATCCTCTCCTACAGTGCCTTTTATGTGCAATTGAGGAGACGATAAGATAAAATCTTATAGGCTTCTTTAAATCCTTGGCACAGATAGTGGGGTGATTCCACTTGCACGAGGGATTGGGGAAGCCTCTACTTCGAACAATGCAACATCTGATCTAAGTGCAAAGAAAGAGAATCAGTAGGGGAGAGATGAAATTCTTATTTGAAAATGTAGAAAACTTTCGTAACACATTTATATGAACGTATGGAGGAGAAATACAATTGAAAATAAATGAGAAGGAAAAGGAAAAATGAGACAAACCAAGAAACGTCACTAATAATCAAGGTCCAATTTTTTCGCTTCTTTCACAAAAGTTGAGGGAAATTGAGAAATTGAGCAAGCTAGTGTCAAGAATCAATAAAATTAGGCCTCGATCTTATTAGCGATGTTTCTTCACACATGCCACTTTCTTGTTCATCCTTTCCCTATAAAGTGAAGAATGTTAACATCACATCAAATTTAAATGAATGCAACGAATTCATTGAAATTATGAAAATACACGTTCAAAAGCAGATTTCAAAATTACCCTTTCTTCCACTTTATTCCTCTGAAAGAACCAGGGACAATGTGTTTTTCAATATACTATCAAAATCAACATATTCATAATAGAAATGAAATTTTCTAAATGAAATCACAAAGACACTCTAAAATTAGAGCAAAAATCAACTGCAATGACACATATTACAGCCAACCACAAATGCATACTTTAAAAGGGAAAGTGCACGATCTCCTCCCCATACACCCTTTCTTCTTGCTGCCCTATTGAGGCACATTTTTCTATCCCAAATAGACAGTAACTTACTCGCACCCACCACTTCCTTTTCCATCCTTTCCCTCTAATGCCAGGAATGTAAACATCACATCAGATTCAAATACATGCAACCAATTCATTCAAAATATCAAAATACACATTGAAAAGCATATTTCAATATTACCCTTTCTCTTGCTCTCTTCGACTTTCCCCTTCAAAGTATGCATCCATGGTTTCTTGTAATATGTAAAAAATTTGAAAGTGTTATGAGATAGTTAAAGTTCCAAAATTTATTGCACCGTCTGCTATAAGCAAGCATATAATTTTTCAATCATAAGAAACAAAATTTTAAGGTGGAATTCCTTACATTCTTGGTGCGTAGGAAACAAAAACTTTTGACAAGAAAATAATTGACAAGGGACAGTGTGTTTTCCAACACTACAAATAATGTGAGCATTTTTTTTCTTGCAATCAGATGAAGATAGTGAAATTCCATTTTTACTGTTACAAATAGAATTTAATATGACTATTCATTTGAAAGTATCCATGATGAGAAAAATAGTCAACCTCAAATGATTTAAATGTCAACCTTTTTCTTTCATTTATAAGCAAGCTACCATAAACAATCAAACTTTAGGTGGCATTGCCTTCTGATATATTTCATATTAACATAAATAGAATTCACATTATAAACACACAACCAAATGATTATTGTCATAGTCTGCATAACAAAAAGTGTTCATTGAACAAGAATTGAGAAGTGAGTCACAACCCTGCGTGTTTTCCATCCTGCAACTATTATGCGCATTTTTTGTTCCAAACATATGAACAGAAATTGAAATGGAATGTTTTCTAAAAGTAAGTGTTGTCATAAAATATGAAGGTGAACTTCAAAAAATCGTTTTGTTATAGTCTGCATAACAGAAAGTGCTCATTGAACAAGAATTCAAAAGTGAGTCACAACCCTATTTTTTTCCATCCTGCAACTTTTATGTGCATTTTCTGTTAAAACATATGACGATATTGAAATGGAATGTTTGTTGAAAGTAAGGGTTGCTAAATACATTCATACTATCAATATAATTGTCGATGGGGGATACATAAAAGTATCTAAAATCAACTGAGGTGTCACCAACCAATTGGGTTCTCATAGTGTAAGTAACCAAAACATTTTCATTACATTCATACTATCTATGAGTAATTGCAGGTTCAAAAAAATTAGGTATTATGAACCCTGCAACCCAAATACTATTTTCAAACCCTTTACAAGTAACAACCCAATTGGTTACTCACCCCTCAAGTGAATTTGGATAGTCTCATATATCCCCAACCTGCAACTCCCTGCAGAATGAGAAAACTCAAAACATAGAGTGTTTTCCAAGAACTGTACTTGTTACAATCTAAAATGTATGTCTTAATCACATCAAAGCCCTTCCCTTCCATATTGAACAAATAGCTTCTCACACTAGGAAAAAAACCTGCGTAATTCTATACGGTAGGACACCTCCTCACTTTCCTCGCCATGATGTTTCCTCCCATTTGTAGGTTTAATCACATTTATCATCCACCTTGGCGGGCCCTGCACTATGCCATCTCCTCATGTTATTTATTTTTTTATGCATTTTTGTACGTACATAGGTGTGTTTTATCGAGAGATTAGCTATGTCCATATAGGGTTTTACAACATTATGTGGGTTGAAGGTTTCATAAATCATGCTCTCACATCCCATGGTTTTTTCCAACCTATAATCATATAGAGTTTTAATCACTGTTGGAAAACACTATGTTTCTAAAAATGGTGCCTTTCATTGCATTCCTATAGTCTAAATACCAAAAGCTTTTCAAGATGAATATTCATACTATTGTGTAAATTCCAGGTTGCAAAACACTGTCTTTTCAAAATCTGCAACCCACACAATGTCTTACAACCCTTTACAAGTGACAACTTAATCAGTTACAAACCCCTCACCTCAATTCCATTGGTTTTTCATCTCCCCCACCTACTCTCCAACCTTTCGCTTTCAACTTGTAGAATGAGAAAACCCACAACACAGAGCGTTTTCCAATAACAATACTTCTTACATATTAATCATGATGTTTCCTTCTATTGCTACTTCTGTCACTTCTATCATCCATCTGGTGGGCCTCACACTATGTCATCTCTTCATGCTATGTATGTTACGATGTATGTCATTATGTATTTTTTCATGTGTTTTTGTGTGTACATAGGTGTTTTTTGTCTAGGAGTTGGAGAAAGCTAACTCCTAGAAAAAAAGCACCTATGTATATGTATAAGAGTGAACTTGCAACCCATGTGAAAATCCCCTTTTTTCCTTTATCCACCTTAGAAAACCAAGTTTGGAAGCTTAATTCCAACTAAGCTCGTTGCTTTCGTCCCACTTGGCTCCTGTTTTGAGCATCGGTGGAGGTGTTTCCATTTGGGATGCCTACACGGTGGGTAGATGTCCACGTGGCGCGCTTGCACCCTTGATAGATTCCCATGCCTAGAGCATGCAGAGGCATTACACTTTCCATTGGGAGTCAATTTTTAACGCCCCCTTCGACCAACCAACCCGAATATGGTCATTTATCTTCATCCCTCCTTCAAATTTTCTCCTTTCATATGCATATGGAGCTTCTAGGAATTTCTTGACTTCATTCACAAGCTTCACAGTCTCTCCTACCATCTCTTCACAAACTCTAAGAAGTTTCTTCACCATCTCTTCAATCTCCAAACACTTTACAGTTCATAGCAGCAACATCAACACTCCATCAGGGTATGGGCAGGATCATGATGGGCCAAAAAGTGGCGATATGATGGGTATTTGTAGGTTATGTGGCTAACGACTTTTTTTTTACCCAAAATTGATGAAATTAAAAGGGTTTTTAAAAGAGATTCTTAGCTTTCCACCAATATAAATTATCCTTTACTTTGAATTTAATAAATACTTATTATTCATTTTCTTTTTGAATTATGACTAAAGTCCTGATTGATAGGTGATTGGAAAACATCTATAAATTTCAAACAACATCCCATTTTTGGAATCCAAAACATGCATCACCTATGCTTCACATACTATAGGATTAAAAAGAGAAAAATGAATTTCATGAAGTTTTGACCAAGTTAAGGTGGTCAGACATATGATTTTTATATTTTATAAAATTTATAATAAAAATTCATAATTAATTATTTACTTGGAAAAAAATTACAAAAAAATATGCATCACATTCAACATGAGTCCTCTACTTATGTCTAAAATATTATAAAAAAATATTATCATTTTATTGTGGTTAGGGTGGTTAGACAGACACCTACTTCTTATTTTTTCCCTGAAATATAAGTACTACTTCATTGAAATTTAAAATTTTCACCAAATAGATTTTTTTTTTAAATAAACCTAGTAGTTTAGAAACTACATTCAATTTTATAAAGATTCTATTCTTACATATTTTTGAAATAATATAGATAAATTATTCAAATTTTTATGTCAAGTTGTCGAACTCTAATTTTTCTGATTTTTTTGCCACTTAAGGGCCTGTTTTTTCCATGATGATCCTACATATACCCATCACTTCAATAGAGCAAGTGTGGACCAAAACACCATTGCACAAGAGGTTTGAGTTCCTCTCACTTTCTCCCCCATTAGCCTTGAGTGCTCTTGGTGGAGGTGGTAAGCTTTCACTCATCTCCTCTATTACTTGGTTGAGTAGCATAACACTATTTTGTATTGCTTTAGTGCTCTTTGCTTCATTTCCATTTTTCTCTCTATCTATCTCGTTGTCCATGGAGGTGGGAACATCAAAATGAGGTATGACTGAGGCAGGCCCCTATACAACCACCCAACAATTTATCTCTCCCTCTTGTGTGAAGGTCTTGAAGACATTCACGAGCTAGAAGCTTCATCATTCACACGGTTGTAAGTATATCCTTCCTTTCTTCTTCTTATCCTTACCATTTATTCTTTACTTTACTTCAGTTCTGCTACACTTTATTATTTCATTGTATTCTATAAGTTCTCAGTAATTAGGATAGAATAATTCACTTTGATGTTTTTTGAGACATCCTCATTCTCTGGTCTATATGAGATGCCAATGTTCCTCTGAGACGCCAACACAATGTGCTTTCATCTGTATTTTGCGCTAACGTCCTGTAGCCAAGAGCTAGTTAGTATGTCCAAAAAATCTCTGTGACCTCTTTTACATTCTGAAACTTCTGTGTTGTTCCATTGAGGTAGTTTAGGGAAGTTCACCCTGTGAGGCTCTATGAATGAAGAGAACTCGTGAGTAGCGAATCCCCCTATTTTACATTTTGGTCAACCTGACATGAAGTATAGTGTTCTTTGAAAAAGTAGAAATTTATTTACCCTTACTTTGTGAGGTCATAACTTTTGGCTCGGTGCTCAAAATTCAGAATTGTTTACACCATTGGAAAGGTCTCCTAGAGAACTAGTTTGGTCCCTAAAATAGTATTGCCTTCAGTAGTTGACTTTTAGGGACTGATGCAAGTTCCAACCTCATATTCTGCTCTAGAGACCTTGGAAAATGTGAATTACTAGAACATATAAAATATCAAAAAAATTATAATGGATTTAATATCTTCTTTTATTAGTTATGTATCTAGTTTTGTTCAAAATGTTGATGATATTCCATTTCATGCATGTGATGGTGACTTGGCTCTACTCATGTCACTTGGTGTCTTTGATCCTTCTCACTAAAGTCCTCTTGCTTCAGAGGATATTTTGTTGCAGGAAGATGAAATCATTGATACCTTTCTTAATATTACTCTACCTTCCCTTCATTCCAATGCACTCTCTCCTAGAGATGATGCATTTGTGAATGATGAATCCTCTCTTCATTCCAATGCACTCTCTTTTGGAGATGATGCATTCATGAATGATGAATCTCATCCTTGTTCTGATGCACTCTCTTTCGGAGATGATGCATTAGCAAATGATTAACCTCCTTCCACATCTGATTCTCCTCGGATCAATGTTGATAATTCTTCTTCAAATAATTATTCCACATTTGATCATATTTGGATTGATGTTGAGAATATGAATTCAAATAATTATTCTATTAGTTGTGATGATTCTGTAAATATAGCCTATTTCTTTGCTACCCCTCAAAGGCCTAAGAGACCAGTTATTTACGTGACTCTAGCTAGTCCTTCTTCTAAAAGGGTTTGTTCTATTAATGGTGTCCCATTTGATGGTGGTTCTTTTGATCTTTCTAAGGCTCCCTCTTATAAAGCCATAGCTCATACTCATGAGAATAGAATGAATAAACAACTGAGCCTTCCTCAAGCACCTAAACCTACAACTAAAGCACCCAGTGATTGCAATCTTGTCGAGCAACCTCGAGTTACTCTGACTAAGATCTCACTATGGGACTTTCTTCAATCTGCTTTGGTTTATCAAGGTATGCTTCGGGAAGATTGGCAAAATATCCTCTTTCCTTCTTCTGCTAGGCCGACATATGCTAATGCACTGATGGCATATATTCATGCAGATTTGCTGAATATTACGTTCTATCTGCAGGAACTCCCACCTCTGAAAGTACAAAAGTGAGTAGATTCTCTAATGATTATAGTTGAGACATTAATAAAATTGGCATTAGACGTACTCTTATTGATGCTAGTTCAACACTCGATGTGTGTAGTATTGATCTATTTCCTAAGATTAATATTGATTCATCTTCTCTTAATGCTTCTTCTATTGGTATTCATGGATTCAATAATGCTAGTAAAAAATCCTTGGGCATGATAGTCTTTCCTTTGAGGTTGGGACCTGTTATCGTACCTGCCCTAGTATATGTTATGGTAGAAAAGCTAACCTATAACCTTCTTCTTGGTAGACCATGGATTCACGCTATGGGTGTAGTCCCATCTACCTTGCACAAATCTATTAAGTTAATCTATAACAATAAAGTAGTCACAGTTAAGGATGACCCTGATGCTATGCACTTATGCAAGATGGTAGTTGTTGGTCAGGTTTCATTTGTGCCTACTCTCATTCCTTCAGTTTCTTCCAATGTGTCAATGTTTACTCCAACAGTATCTACTATAAAGGATACTCTTGAGATAGATGTCCCTAAGAAAGATCCTTCTGAGCAAGAAATCTTAAGTCTACTATTTCTACTTTTGAAAGGAATGCATGTCTTGGTGATGTTTGGGGTCCTTTATATTTTACAAAACTCTACATTGGGAAATGTAAAGTCGACTTGATCCTCTTAGACCTTTCGATAATATCATCCACCCCTGCTATCAAAGATGATCATTATTTTGCTTCGCAGGATAGTGCAGATTGTAATGTTCTTAGTATTGATCTTCCTTCTAAGGAAGATGATCACACTTATGTTATGGAGGTTAATGTTGGTAGTCCTATCAAATAGGATGATGGAAGTCCTGTAGAAGAGTGTGATCCCCCTTGCTGAAATAATGGTCTTTATGTAGATCCTCCTTTTTCTTCTATATTTGTATCTTCCTCTTGCAAGCAGTCAAACTTTTCTCCACAAGAGGAAGGGTTACTTCCTGCTCTTCATTCCTTAACCAAGCAAGAGTGTATTTTGTTGTGACTTCTAAAAATCTGCTTAATGACTCTTGCTTCTCCCACATGTAAGAAATATCATCAACAACATAAAGGAAAACATTCTTTCTATGCATACCATCGAGTGCTTGGCCATTCCACTAGTGAATGCAAAGCCTTGAAAGAAAAAATACAATAACTTTGTGATTCAGGTGCCATAAAACTCCATTTTTATTGATGCACCTACCTTTACTTCACATGACAAGAGATGTTGAGGTCTACCTCTATCCTGCATGCTCAAAGTATCCTAAATGGTTCTCCTCCCCTATATACTGGGGGTAGTGATGACTTATTCCAAAAATGTTTGTGTGTCCTCCTAAGGACCCCCTCTTTTCCCTATAGCTTTCAAATGAAGCATCCCTTTAGTGGAACCCTTTTCTCTTTTGAATGGTTCTCGAGGGACCTCTTTGAAATCTTTTCTCTCAAATGAATTCATTGGAGTCTAGCCTAGGGGCAGCCCGATCAGACCTATTTCATATCTCTGAGTCTAGCTTGGGGGAAACCTAACTAGACCTTTCTTTTCAAATAGCATGTCCCTTGAGTGGACCCCTCTTCCTTTTGAAGGGTTCCCAAGGGACCCCTTTGAAAGTCTTCCAACTTGACAATAGTGTACGTGACTATCTACTTACTTGCTCTAAAGGACCGAGAACCTATAAAGCTCCTTTACATACTTACTTGGTGATACAAGTTCTCCTTCTCAAGCGGGGTTTTCTTTTATCACCTCTTTGGTGATACGGATTCTCCTCCTCGAATAGGGATTGCTTTTATCACCTAAATTTTGTGATACAGGTTTTCCTCCTTGAGAGGGGATTGATACTATCACCTCTTTTGTGAGATGGATTATCCTCCTCGAACGGGGTTTTCTTTTATCACTCCTATTTTATGGTGCGGGTTCTACTCCTAAGCAATTTTTGCTTTCACCATGCACTTTTTTCACTTCTATCTTTCTCTTCTCAATTGTATCTACTAGACCAAAGATCAACATCTTCTTCACCCTGGGTATATGCTCTTTCTTCAGCTTTGTAGTTTTGTGGAACTATAAAGTCCTCTTTTGACCTTGCACTCTCAGGTTCACCAGATTGCGGTCTACTTCCTCAATGGTTCAGGTTTACATTTCTAACCCTACTACTTCTCTGATCTACTTTACTGAAGCACTCATCAGTATTCATACTCGCTAAAGTGGGGGAAAAATGTATAATCTATGAATTTGCACCCCATGGGAAAATCCCTTTTTTCCTTTATCCACCTTAGAAAACCAAGTTCAGAGGCTTAATTCCAACTAATCCCACTACTTTCATCCCACTTGGTGCTTGTTTTGAGTGTCGATGGAGGCATTTCTATTGAGGACAACCGCGCAACGCATAGATGTTCATGCAATGCACTTACATCCCTAACAAATTCCTATGCCTAGAGCCTACAGAGGTATTACACTTCCCATTGGGAGTCAAGTTGTAACACCCCCTTTGGCCAACCGACCTGAATATGGCCATTTCTCTTCATCTCTCCTTCAAATTCCCTCCTTCCATATGCATTTGGAGCTTCTAGGAATTTCTTGACTTCATTCACAAGCTTCACAATCTATTTTACCATCTCTTCACAAGCTCTAAGCAGTTTCTTCACCATCTCTTCAATCTCTAGACACTTTACACTTCATAGTAGCAACATCAACACTCCATCACTTCAGTAGAGAAAGTTTGGAACAAAACACCATTGTAGGAAATGCTTTAGTTCCTCTCATTTTCTCCCCCATTAGCTTTGAACACTCTTGGTGGAGGTAGTAAGCTTTCAATCCTCTCCTCTATTACTTGGTTGAGCAGGATAACATTATTTTGTAGTGCTTTAGTTCTCTTTGCTTCATTTCCATTTTTCTCTCTCTATCTGGCTGTTCATGGAGGTGGGTACACCAAAATGGGGTCTGACTGAGGCAGGCCCCTATACAGCCACCCAAAAATTTATCTCTTCCTCTTGTGTTTAGGTATTGAAGACATTCACAAGCTGGAAGCTTCATCATTCACATGGTTGTAATTATTTCCTTCCTTTCCTCTCCTTATCCTTCTCATTTATTCTTTACTTTACTTCAGTTCTGCTAGAATCTATTATTTCCTTAAATTTTGTAAGTTCTCAGTAATTAGGATAGAAGCATTCACTTTGTTGTTTTATGAGAAATCCTTGTTCTTTGGTCTGTATGAGATGCCAGCACACCTTTGAGACACCATCACATCGCACTGTTGTTCATATTCTATGCTAACTCCCTCTAGTCGAGAGTTCATCAGTATGTCTTGAAAATCTCTGTGACCTACTCTTTAGGATTCTAAAACTTCTGTATTGTTCCATTGAGGTAGTTTAGGGTAGTTCACCCCGTGAGGCTCTCTGAATGAAGACAACTCATGAGTAGCGAATCCCCCTGTTCTACAGTATATAACATGTATCTAATATGATATCATACCCCCCATCCTCCATACAACATGGTGGACAAAAGACATCGACAGAAAGACTTGACAGATGGTTAGCCATGTGCCATCACATCTTGAACGCTTGAAAAGGACGTGTGGACCTGGCGAGAAAGTCAAAAACACTAAACGTCACCATATTTCATGTTATGTATGTTACAATGTATGTTGTTATGTATGTTTTCATGCATTTTTGTGTGTACATAGGTGCTTTTGTCTAGTAGTTGGAGAAAGCTAACTCCTAGACAAAAGGAACCTATGTATATAACATATTAGTAACATGATGTTGTACCCCCCATACCCCATTCTATGTGGTGGAAAAAATGCAATGAGGAAAAGATTTGACGGATGGCTAGCCACATGCCATCAAGTGGTGTTTCCAGAAAAGGACACGTGGTTGGTGGGGAAAGTAAAAAAGCTAGACAAAAATGAACCTAACATTTCCATTTTCCATATTTTCATTTTCTAGTTTGGTGGGTGGGGAGGGAGGAGATGCGAGTGAGTAAAATGGAGTTGCAGGTTTCCGAACCAGAGTAAAAAATTTTGATTTTTTTATGTACATAGGTGTGTTTTGTCTACATTTTGTGAAAAGCATTGAACAACTATTGGTTAGGGTATGTGCAGGATCATCATGGAAAAAATAGGCCCTTAAGTGGCAAAAAAATTAGAAAAATCAGAGTTAGGAAACTTGACATAAAATTTGAATAAGTTATCTGTATTGTTTCAAAAATGTGTAAGAATAGAATCTATTAGAAATTGAATGTAGTTTCTAAACTACTAGGTATGTTAAAAAAAAAATCTATTTGGTGAAAATTTGAAATTTCAATGTAGTGGTACTTAAATTTTAGGGAAAAAATAAGGTGTCTGTCTCACAACCCTAACCACAATAAAATGATAATATTTTTTTATAATATTTTAGATATAAGTAGAGGATTCATGCCCTAATGTGATGCATATTTTTTTGTAATTTTTTTCCAAGTGAATAATTAATTATGATTTTTTTATTACAAATTTTTAAAACATATAAAAACTCATGTGTCTAACCACCTTAACTTGGTCAAAATTTATGAAATTCAATTTTTCTTTTTTAATCCTATAGTATGCAAAGCACATAATGTGATGCATGTTTTGGATTCAAAAAATGCGATACTGTTTGAAAGGTATAGATGTTTTTCAATCAGCTTATCAAACAAGGATCTAGTCATAATTTGAATAGAAAATGAATAATAATTACTTATTATATTCAAAGAAAAGCATAATTTATATCGATGGAAAGCTGAGAATCTCCTTTAAAAACCCTTTTTGTTTCATCAATTTTGGTTAAAAAAATAGTCGTCAGCCACATACCCCTTTTATTGCCACTTTTTGGCGTATCATTATCCTACACATACCCATTAAAGAAAAAGGGTTTTCATTGATGAAAAAATAAATTTTTTTTTTTGCATGTAGGGTTTTCATATGAAATGCATAACTATTTTTGTTTATGTAGAATAAAAAATTCAACTGGAAATTCTTTGCATTTGCCATAGTAAGCATCTCATCTATAAAAATATCATAACTTCTTAATGAAGAATGAATTTTGGAAGTTTAACTGACCCATACACTTGCAATTCAAGCTATGATAGCTAGAATCAACTATATTTAGTGCAAAAGCTTCACGTATCCTAAAGCGTCCTTCACAATCCACCTACCCTTGTTTTCTTCAAATTTTTTTCTCGAATATATCAACCACCTGGAAGGAAGACAAGTGTTAGCGATAGATTAAATTGGAAAATTACAAACATGTGGTGCTACAAGGAATTCTTTTTATTCCAAATTTCACCAATATACAATTTATATTTTGTGGTGAGTGTAAAATGTCAGCTTGCACAAACAATAAACAAACATATTAAACTATACATTGGGAATTTAATTTCCAATTTAACATATTGCTAACACTAGTATACTTATTTATCAGCAATTATATCTACCATTCTACCATTCTCTAGGAACTGTGAAGCACTGAACGTTCATTCAGATATATAAAAAACTCATCTCTCCTAACATATGAAAGAGGCGATAACTTACAATAATAAATAAGTGCATAGAAGAGAGAATAAGAAGGATACCATGTACCACTATCAAACTTATATTTATATCCTGTGTCTCTCAATGAATATCTAAATGACATATGGGTACCATAACCATTGTTCAATGATATTGTAAATTGAACCATTACTTGTACAAAAAACTAAAAGAATATAGATCATTGCAAGAAAAAAGGTTAACAAGTCAGCAAAAGCCTTGTTGATCACCTTGATTGACCAAAAAATAGCAGCTAATCTGCTAAAAAAACACACCTATGTACATACAAAAATGAATAAAAACGTACACAAAAACAAACATAGAAACATGTACATAACATGAAAAGAATGCATAATAGGATGTCAGTGCAGAAAAGAGAATCAATTGGATGGAGAGATGAGAGTCCTATGTGAAAAGGTAGAAAATTTGTGTAAACAACTTATTAAAAACAAAAAATCTCCATTCTCTAATCAGAAAGACACTCTCAAAGCTAAGAATAGTATTTGGGTTGCAGGTTTCATAACACACTATTTTCCAACATGCAAGTATGTATAGAAAACATGCTTCTAATGAAAGCCTTAATGTTTGTAGACAATAAGAATGTACTAAAGTTCTTTCACCTTCATAATTTATAGCAACTCTTACTTATAGAAAAAAATTGAAATTCAATTTCATCATATCATTTAAAAATAAATGCACAATATAATTTGCAGGTTGGAAAACACAATGTGGTTTTCCATTTATTTCATTATGTACATTCAAAGTTACATGGTTGAGAGCACAGGTAGGAATGTCTTGAAAATCTTTTGTTAATTAGGCAATAGGAAATGCAATGAAAGGAAACATTTTATAAACACCCACTATTTTGGACAACAACCATTAAAACTCTGAATGATTGCATGTTGGGAAACACCATGGGAGGTGAGTGTATGATTTATGAAACCTCCAACCCACACAATGTTGTAAAACCCTCTACAGACACAACTAATCTCCTGATAAAACACACCTATGCACATACAAAAACACATAAAAACATACATAAGAACATACATGGAAACATACATAACATGAAGAGAAGACGTAGTGTGGGACCCACCAAACAGATGATAGAAGTGACAGAACTGACAGACGAAAGGAAATTTCATAGCAAGGAAAGTGAGGTGGTGTCCCATCGCATCGAATTACGTCAACATTTTTTTGCCTTGTGCGAGAAGCTATCTGCTCACTATGAGAAGGAAGGGCATTGATGTGATTAAGACATGTGTTTTAGATTGTAACAAGTATTGTTCTTGGAAAACACTTTATGTTCTAGGTTTCCTCATTCTATAGGTTGAAAGCAAATCATTGGAGAGCAAGGGGGCGTTGCAGGTGGGGGAGACAACTAAGCGGCTTGAGGTGAGGGGTTTCTGACTAACTGTATTGTTGTGCAATTTTTGCACACACGCCCCACTGTAGGTGGAGACCCTCTTCTTTCTTTTGCATCTCTGCCTCTTGGCTTGGCTAAATTTTGGTTTTTCTCTTCTTGGGAGGTTATTTTGGGATTAAGTCTAGAATGGGTTTGATGAGGACAATATTTTGAGGCTCTAGGGGAAATTTATCTATCTTGGAATTTAAAAATAAGGATTTTGAAGTGAATTTTCAATGTTATATGTAAATATTTTTGCACCCATGGATAGAGGACGAAAAAATAGGCAGGGTTGCTTTTTGAACATTTTGAAAATTCCTTCTACAAAAAAAGTTATGAGGTTTAATTTATGGTTCAGTGATTTGCATTCTTTTGAAAGTGGACATTTAAAAGGGCTTTGGAAGTTGCATGCAGCAGGCAAAGCTTTTCCTCAGCAATCAATTTTTCAAGCTACAGGAAAACAGGTTCCTTACTGTTTAATTAGTTGTATTGTGTTTTGAAAAGAATGCCTGTATAAAGATTCATAGAAGTTTGTTAATTTGTGAAATTAAAATATTGCCTGAGGAAATGATATTTGATTGAAACTTATGTTCTTCATGGTAAAATATTTTGTAGAAAATTTGTTTTCTCTTTGTGAAAATTTCAATACAAAACTTTATAGTGAAATTAGAGAGCGACCCTAAAGGCTATTGTTAAACAATAGAAAAGTCTCAAATGAAAATAGAAGAAATTTTCGTAGATATATAAAAGGAGTTCTCTGTTAAATTTGGGGAAAAGAAACTTCTGTGTTAAACTTTTCTACATGTTTCTTTATTGAAATTTTTTTGAGAATCTGGGTTGAAAATGAAACCCCTTTGTTTTTTAAATTGGAAATCTCTATTAAATTTGTGTAAATTGATAAGTTTCTCAATTTCCTGTGGAAAACCCTATTGAAAATAATAACCTAATTCCAGTATTTTATTTATCGTATAAATTGTGTATATATATATATATGTATATAAATTATATATATATATATATATATATATACATATACATATACAAATATATATATATTAGATTGTAAAATCTATAGGTGAATTTACGAAAATCACATGAATTTTAGATGTGAAAATTTTATGAAATAATTATATTTTCGAAATCGTCGTACAAGCGAATGTCTATAGAAATTTTGTTTTAGAAAAATATTTATATAATGTTTTGGGGGCTGCAGGGGCTACCCCCACAGCCGCCCCCATATAGGGCAACAGCTGTGGAGGTAGTCGGCGTTGCCCTCGTAGGCAGCGATGGTTGCCAACACAGCTGCTACCCCATATGGGGTAGGCTGTGTTTTACAGCCTTACATAGTCCATGAAACTCAAACGCATATGAATTCATTTATAAATTTTGTTCTATTTTGTAATAAGAAAATTTCAAATCTCTAAAATTAAATTTTAAATAAATATTATATATATATATATATATATATATATGTATATATATATATATATATATATATATATATATATATATAAATATATATATATGTAAATATATAGATTATATATATATATATATATATAATCTATATATATATATATTTATTGTATTATTGAGAAAAAAAAATAGTATTAAAATAAGATTTTTTTTTATTAAAATTAGATGCATGTAAAGTATGAGATTATTTAGTTTTAACAAAAAGATTGAAAGAGGAAATTTTATATTTATTTTTATGTGAAATTGAGAAAATCAGAAATAGATTAATTGATTCAATTTTATTTATTGTTTGAGAAAAGAACTATAAACAAGTTGATTAATTACATGCCTTATGCTACTGAATTGATTGGATTTAGTAAATCCAAATATTAGATTCTTATTTTTGTCTAATTTGCTTTAAGTTGTTTTATATTCTTGTTGGGAAAATTAGGGGTTAAATGACAATATAAGTCATCCAGATGTAATTTTTTGAAAGGGAATTGTTTTCTTGATTGTTTCATATTTCGTGTAAACTAGGGTAGTGCACATAGCTTTGTCTGGATTAGACACCTGGTTCTATGAACAGGTTGTGATGTCCATTGTTATATGAATGGTTTTGATGCTAGTTTATGTGCACCTTGTCTACCCTTAGATAGTGGACTTAGTTTCCTTGTGTTATTTTTGGGGGAGTGGCTCTTAATGAGGGCTAGCACACAAAGTGGTGCCAGGGTAACTCATGTAGAGTTAGTTAAATAGTGAAAACTAAATCAATACATTAGGTATTTTAAAACCTTTAACTAGATTAATAAGTCTCACTCATGGACTCAAGGGCTAGTTCAGTCTTGGGAATGAGACGAGAATGCCTGGAATGGAAAAATCGATATCTAGTCACTATGAAAGATATTCGATTCTGCAATAGACAGCATTTGGGGTCGGGTTTCATAAGAGGTTACCAAGGTAACCCAAGATGGGGACCGAAACCTAGGAAGAAATGCCTGGGTAACCTATGCAACATTGTGATGACACTCCACCTATAATAACAATATTCTTGTGAACTTAGTATATTTGATCATTTTGTTCTGGAAGTAATGTAACCATTAAGTTAAGTTTGTACTTGTATATTTTTTTATTTGGTTTCATTTGTGTCTAGGGTTTGTAGGTTAGATCTAGGGAACCTTTTTACTATCTCCTAGCATGGGGGGTGGCCTTACAGGTACCACATGGTTGGGTGGAACGTGCACCTTACACTGTTGGGTCCCTAGTTCTTGTTTGTGGAAACGAGTACTTCTTGGATGGAGAGCTTGTATGTCGATAAATATTCTATCTTATTTGTATCAGTGGAAACCTTATTCTTGTATTACTCCTCAATTGTAATCAAGGAGAAACTTTTGTAATATGTAATTGTACATCTTTATATGACCTACCTTATTTGGAAAATGAGTATTGTAAATGTGATTATAAATGCAATGTAAGAAAGAATTAGATTTGATCTTTATATCTTTAATGATGTAATTTAATTGTTAATGAATGTATGCTCTTAAGTTTATGATAATTAAATACATGCTATATTAAATACTATTTTCATCGATGGGATTTTCAAGTAGTGTGTCGTTGTGTTTCTTAGGGAATGTATACACTAGAGAAGTTCATGTTTATACTTTTAAAAAAAAAAAATATTACACTATCATAGTTTATGCTACATTCTTTAGGTTACAAGACGGGGCATTATAGATTGGTATCAGAGCAAAGGTTCTTACACTAGATGCTCTGGGTAATTGTGTGTCCATTAGGTTGACCTAGATGTTAGATTATGTAGTATCATTTTCTATTAGCCTTGTCTGTTTTGTATCTGAGAATTGTTTCTTTTGTTTTATGTGTAGGATCATGGTTAGGCATCGTACTAGAGGTCATGGTAGAGGTTGAGGTGGAGGCCATGGGCCAAACCCTCAGGTTACTCCCCCTCAAAGCTCCCACAAGAGAGAACATGCTGAATAGTTGGGTCCTCGGTTGGAACAGACAAGTGAGGAATGAATTCTGAATCAACCAGAGGTTGAGGGAGCTTAGTTGCATCCCCTACTAGAATAGGTACTTTCTAGACTTGGTCTGATATAGGAAGTGGATCAGGAGGTGGTTAGGGAATGTGATAGATCTCCTAGGAGGATTGTTAGTACTACAGAGTAGGATGCCATAGTTGCAAGACATATGAGGGATTTGTTGAGGGCTCGCCCTCCTACATTTGATGGCATAGGTGTTGGTTTATAGGTAAAGATTTGGTTATTAGACTTGGGTATATGTTTTTCTATGCACCCATACAGTAGCAATACCTGAGCTAGATGCACCATCATGCATTTGAGAGGTTTTGCCTCTACTTGGTGGAGTTTGAAGGAGAATAAGCTCCATCTAGAGATTGGGTCAATTTCTTGGGAGATGTTCATGGAAAGGTTTAGAGCACGATTTCTATCTGAGCATTGGAGGCAATGAAGAGCTGATGAGTTTCACAATTTGCATCAGATGGCTCTATTTGTTGAGCAGTATGAGCGCAAGTTTTATGAACTGAAGCAATATGCAGGAATTGGTGATGACGAGGCGATGTTAGTGAAACATTTCATCAGGGGTTTGAATGCTTGCATTTGTGGAGTTATAGTCTTCGAACCAAAGATGATGGAAGTTGTAGTTGAGAAAACACGCACTGTGGAAGAGAATCTGACTTTAGCATTGGGTGGACATACAGGTGTCCAGATAGGTAGTGCACCTATAGCAGGTTTTGGTCCATGGGGTGGTCAGATACAGACAGGGGGTTCCTCTAGGAACCAACAGACACCCACTAAGGGTGGGCAGCAGTAGCAGCAACGTACTCCTCAGAAGAATAACAACTTGTAGCCTTAGTAGGGTAATAGTCCTTAGGTAGGAAAGAATCATAATTGGTAGTGCAATAAGCGCAATCGATAGGATCAGCTAGCTCAGAGTGCGCAGTCTATAGTCAATAGAGGTAGCTTTCAGCAATCCAATGCACCTTTGGGTGGTAGAGGATTTGGTAGAGGTAGTGGTTGTTATTCTTGTGGTCAACAAGGACACATTGCTAGGCAGTGTCCTATGAGAGGTTCTTCAGGATTTGGGCCACGACCGATAGCCTCTGAGCCTACAGTTGGTGATGCAGGCCATTCTCATACAGTTTATGTTGCGGTAAATAACCGCCAAGCCGATCATCGAAATACAGTGGTCAAGACTTCGGGTTAGTTACAGGGTGTTAGTGTTACTATTCTTTTTGATTCAAGAGCTACTGATTCCTTTATTTCACCTACCATTGTTGAGCGATGTGGTCTTGTGGTGGTAAAGCAAGGCGGTAAGTGGCAGGTAGAATTCACCTCTGGGGTGAAAGTAGTGGTAGAGAACCTTGTACGTAATTGTGAACTAAGAATTGGTTCATTATCTACCTTAGTGGATCTTCATGTGACACCTTGAGGATCATATGATATAGTTTTAGGTATGGATTGGTTAGAATTTCATCATGCCGTGATTGATTATTGACTGAAGATAGTAAGTTTTATTAATAACTCTGGTGCAAAAGTTGATATCATAGGTGTTCAAAGACATATCTCTTTGTGGATGATCTCTGCTATGCAGTTGAAGAGATGTCTTCACCAGGGTTGTCAACTGTTTGCAACAATAGTTAATTATTTGGAGGAAGAAGAGAGTCGAGAGGTATCTCTTGATGATCATCCTATCCTCAGAGAATTCTCTGATGTATTTCTCGATGATATACCTGGTATGCCACCAAAACGAGATATTGATTTTAGAGTTGACCTAGTTCCTAGAGCTGAGCCTATATCACAAGCCCCATACATAATGACTACTTAGGAACTAGAGGAGCTTCGTATTCAGTTGGAAGAACTATTGGATAAGGGTTTTATTCATCCAAGTGTTTCTCCTTGGGGACCACCTGTCATCTTCGTAAAGAAGAATGGATCACTTAGATTGTGCATTGACTATCGTCAATTGAACAAAGTAACGATAAAGAATCGATATCCTTTGCCTAGAATCGATGATCTTTTCGATCAGATCAAGGGAGCTAATGTGTTCTCTAAGATTGATCAGAAATCAGGTTACCATCAATTACGCATTGTAGAAGCATACATTCATAAAACAACATTTTGAACTCACTATGGGCATTATGAATTCATAGTAGTACCATTTCGGTTAATGAATGCACCATCAATATTCATAAGTTTGATGAATGGTGTCTTTTGCACATACCTTGATCGTTTTGTCCTTATGTTTCTCGATGATATTTTGATCTATTCAAGAAATATGAAAGACCATGAAGAGCATCTGAGATAGGTATTACAGTGCTTGAGGGAAAATCAATTGTACGCAAACCTGAAGAAGTGTGACTTCTTTCAAACTGAGGTGAAATACCTTGGTCATGTGATTTCTGGAAAGAGTATTATTGTGGATCCTTCAAAGATCCAAGCTATTGTTGATTGGCCCGTGCCTACCAACATAGCTAAGGTTCGTAGTTTCATGGGTCTTGTTGGATACTACAGACAATTTGTTCAGGGGTTTTCTAGGATTGGGCACCCCATTACTTCTCTTTAGAGGAAAGGAAAGAAATTTTTCTGGATAGACAATGTTAGTTGGATTTTCAAACACTTAAGGAAAAGTTGACTAATGCGCCTCTATTAGTTGTTCATGATCCTACTAAGGATTTTGTAGTTTGCACTGATGCATCCTTTGAGGGTTTAGGACTAGTACTAATACAAGAAGGGCATGTGATCGCTTATAAGTCTCACAAACTCAAGGATCATGAACTAAATTATCCTACTCATGATTTGGAACTTTCCGCAGTTGTTCATTAATTGGTTCATTGGAGGCATTTTTTATTAGGTCACCGCTTCAAACTTCATAGTGATCACCATAGTCTACAATATATTTTTACGCAACCTAATATAAATGCTAGACAAAGACGGTGGATGGAGTTCTTATGTGAATATGATTTTGAAGTGATATATGTTCAGGGAAAAGAGAATGTAATGGCTGACGCTCTCAGTCGACATCGACATGAAATTTCTACTATTACTCTTGAAGTAGATTTGAGGGGTCAAACTTTAGCAGCACTTCCTATAGATAGATTGTATCAGGAGGTGAAGATTGAGATTGAATTAGGTGGAACTTTAGAGGGTCGATTTATAGGGTGTTCTCTTGAACCAGATGGTTTATTGCGACATTTAGATCGTATCTATGTACCACATTCAGAAGGTCTTCACACATTGATTATGACTAAGGCACATCGAGCTCCTTACTCTAACTCATCCTGGTGTTAAGAAGATGCATGCAGATCTTCGACAATTGTATTTTTGGCCTAGTATGAAATCTGATATCAATGATTATGTATCAAGATGTCTTGAGTGCCAGAGAGTCAAAGCTGAGCATCAACATCTCACTAGATTATTGCAGCCACATCTCATTCCTAAGTGGAAATGGGATAATATATCAGTTGATTTTATTGTTGGATTACCTATGTCATCACGTCGACATGATGCCATTATGGTTACTGTCGCCAGATTGACTAAGGTAGCACATTTTTCTCCAGTTTGATCATCTTATAATGCTTCATCTATAGCTAGTATATTCATGGAGGACATTGTTAGATTGCATGGGATTCCTCGTAGGATTATATCAGATAAAGATCTTGTATTTACATCATCCCTATGGACTTCATTACAACATGCTCTAGGTACACAGTTGAACTTCAGTTCAGCATCTCATCCTCAAACAGATGGTCAAATAGAGAGAGTTAATCAAATTCTTGAGGATATGCTTAGAATGTATGTGATGGACCAACAATCACTCTATCCTCTAGTGGAATTTTCTTACAATAATAGATATCAAAGTTCCATAGGTATGCCACCTTTTCAGGTGCTTTATGGACGTCCTTGTTAGACCCCATTGAGTTGGGATCGACTACAGGATAGAGTGTTACTTGGTCCTAAGATGCTTTGAGACATGGAGCAATAGGTTGAACGCATTAGAGAACATTTGATAGCAGCATAGGATAGAAAAAAGAAGTATGCCGATGCGCATAGAGTGGACTGCCAGTTTTCAGTTGGTGATAGAGTATTTCTTTGAGTGTGACTACAAAAGAGTCCAATCCATTATGGAAAAGGCTCTAAGCTTACGCCTTGATTTGTTGGTCTATTTGAGATTCTAGAGAGGATTGGTCCTGTGGCGTATCAACTCTCCTGACCACCCAGTTTGTCACGTATTCATGATGTATTTCATGTGTCAGTTCTCAAACCTTATCATCCTGATACTTCTCATGTACTTGATTGGAATACATTACAGGTAGAGGATAGGCAGCTAGCTTTGGAGTCAATGGGCATTCTTTAGCATCAAAAGCTCGTTCTTAGGGGTCGAGATGTTGATCAGGTGAGGATCCAATGGGATCCTAGTCATGAGGCATCTGCTACTTGGGAGGATACGACACACATGAGGGAACTTTATCCCTATCTGTTTGCAGGCTTTCAAGAGCAAGCCTGATCCTAGGGGGAGAGGATGTAGTACCCTTCCATTTTGCTTATGTTTTCAGATAGTATGTTTCACTTTGATAAACCCTGATACTTTGTTTTGATGTATTTGATCACTAACTATAGAGGGATGTTGGATTTATTTTGTGATGTGATGATACATTGTATGGTGGTAATTATTTCTGGCATGCTTTATGTTAGCATAGTTGTTTACTTGAGATGTTACTACTATATATATGCTTATAGTAGATTAATTGTTATTTATTTTGTCAGTTTGATGTGATATGTATTGGTGAGGAGAACGGAGTTGCATCACTCGCTTGCTAGTGCCCTATGATTTCTATAAT
Organism: Sequoia sempervirens; assembly: GCA_007258455.2. Lineage (NCBI taxonomy): Eukaryota > Viridiplantae > Streptophyta > Pinopsida > Cupressales > Cupressaceae > Sequoia > Sequoia sempervirens. The sequence continues at coordinate 85,256,129 of VDFB02000008.1, read as the reverse complement.
TTTCTCCTCACAGTGTGTTTGAATCAAGGATTATATATATGTATGTTATATGTTGGATTGCAGGATTGTAGGTACATGACATCGACTCCACCTAGTTTCACAGGTCTGAGCATGTCTAGACTCAACAGTAATGTTGATTGGGAGGTAGTACCGACGTTTTTCCTAGACTAGCCTCAAACCTAGTCACAGTATGTCATCAGGTTAGGTCTGGTGTTTTTGGTTGTCTTGATTATTTGTTATGAAAGGTTTGTTTTGTGAATTTCATGTTAGATTAAAGTTCTTTGTAATTTAGTGCATATTTAAATAAATTTTAAATATTGTAGATAAAAGTTTCGTATTTTATTTAATTAATTAAATTAGTTTATTGGAAAAATAATTTAGTCTTGTGATTAAAATTATTTTATTAAATAAATTAATTAATTATTTAAAGTTACTTTTATTGAGAGAATAGATTATATATATATATATTAAATGCTTTTTTTGAGAAATGGAATTTTAAATATGTATTAAAATTTTAAAAAAATGGAATTGATTTTTGAATTCTTTAATTTTATTAAATGGAATAAATTCTTAATAAGTGTGGGGAGAAAATATACGTGAGTGGTTAGTATATATTTTCTTGAATTTCCATGTGTGTGAGTTAAATTTAATGCAAAAATTCTTGTTGGGAATTCTCTCAGAAAGAATATTGCCAGATTTGGGAAAACAAGAAAACACTTCATGGGAAAAGAAAGAAAAGAGAATTTTGCTGAAGAAATTGTGAAATTTTGTGATTTCTTTTGGGTTTTGATTTAAAATTTCTGGAAGAAGATTTGGGTTAATTAATGGTTCAGTGATATGCATTCTTCTAAAAGTGGACATTTAAAAGGGCTTTGGAAGTTGCACGCAGTAGGCAAAGCTTTTCCTCAACAATCAATTTTTCAAGCTACAGGAAAATAGGTTCCTTACTGTTTACTTAATAGTATTATGTTTTGAAAAAAATTCTTGTATAAAGATTCATTTATGTAGAAGTTTTGTTAATTTGTGAAATTAAAAGATTGCCTGAGGAAATGATATTTGATTGAAACTTTTGTTCTTCTCGGTAAAATATTTTGTAGAAAATTTGTTTTCTCTCTATAAAAATTTCAATACAAAACTTTATAGTGAAATTAGAGAGCAACCCTAAAGGTTATTGTTAAACAATAGAAAAGTTTAAAAATGAAAACCGAAGAAATTTCCGTAGATATATAAAAGGAGTTCTCTATTAAATTTGGGGAAAAGAAACTTCTATGTTAAACTTTTCTACATGTTTCTTTATTGAAAAGATTTTGAGAATCTGGGTTGAAAATGAAACCCCTTTGTTTTTGAAATTGGAAATCTCTGTTAAATTTGTGTAAATTGATAAGATTCTCAATTTCTTGCGGAAAACCCTGTTGAAAATAATTACCCGATTCCAGTATTTTATTTATCGTTTAAATTGTGTATATATATATATTTATATTTATATATATATGTATATAAATTATATATATACATATATATATATATTAGATTGTAAAATCTGTAGGTGAATTTATGAAAATTGCATGAATTTTAGATGTGAAAATTTTATGAAATAATTATATTTTTGAAATCACTGTATGGGCGAATGTCTACAATTTTTTTTTTTAGAAACTTATTTATATAATGTTTTGGGGGCCGCAGGGGCTACCCCCACAGCCGCCACCATATAGGGCAATGGCTGTGGAGGTAGCCAGCGCTACCCTAATAAGCAGCGATGACTGCTAACAAAGCCACTACCCCATACGGGGTAGGCTATGTTTTACAGTCTTACACAGTCCATGAAACTCAAATGCATATGAATTCATTTATAAATTTCATTTTATTTTGTTATAAGAGAACAATAATCTCTAAAATTAAATTTTAAATAAATATTATGTATATATGTATGTATATATATAAATATATATATTATATATATATATACATTTATTGTATTATTGAGAAAATAATTTGAGTATTAAAATAAGATTTTTTTATTAAAATTAGATGCATGTAAAGTATGAGATTATTTAGTTTTAATAAAAAGATTGAAAGAGAAAAAAATATATTTATTTTTATGTGAAATTGAGAAAATCAGAAATAGATTAATTGATTCAATTTTCTTTATTGTTTGAGAAAAGAACTATAAACAAGTTGATTAATTACATGCCTTATGCTACTGAATTGATTGGATTTAGTAAATCCAAATATTAGATTCTTATTTTTTCCTAATTTGCTTTAAGTTGTTTTATATTCTTGTTGGGAAAATTAGGGGCTAAATGAGAATATAAGTCTTTCAGATGTAATTTCTTGAAAGGGAATTGTTTTCTTGATGGTTTTATATTTCATGTAAACTAGGGTAGTGCACATAGCTTTGTCCGGATTAGACACCTGGTTCTATGAACAGGTTGTGATGTCCATTGTTATATGATTGGTTTTGATGCTAGTTTATGTGCACCTTGTCTACCCTTAGTTAGTGGATTTAGTTTCCTTGTGTTGTTTTTGGGGGAGTGACTCTTAATAAGGGCTAGCACACAAAGTGGTGCCAGGGTAACTCATGTAGAGTTAGTTAAGCAGTGAAAACTAAATCAACACATTAGGTAGTTTAAAACCTTTAACTAGATTAATAAGCCTCACTCATGGACTCAAGGGCTAGTTAAGTCTTGGGAATGAGACGAGAAGGCCTGGAATGGAAAAATCGATATCTAGTCACTATGAAAGATATTTGATTCCACAATAGATTGCATGTGGGGCCGGGTTTCGTAAGAGGTTACCAAGGTAACCCAAGATGGGGGGCCATAACCTAGGAAGAAACACCTGGGTAACCTATGCAACATTGTGATGACACTCCACCTATAATAATAGTATTCTTGTTAACTTAGTATATTTGATCATTCTATTCTGGAAGCAATGTAACCATTAATTAAGTTAAGTTTGTACTTGTATAGATTTTCCTTTGGTTTCATTTGTGTCTAGGGTTTGTAGGTTACGCCTAGGGAACCTTTTTACTATCTCCTAGCACAGGGGGTGGACCTACGGGTACTGCATGGTTGGGTGGAATGTGCACCTTACACTGTTGGGTCCCCAGTTCTTGTTCATGGCAATGAGTACTTCTTGGATGGAGAGCTCGTATGTCGATAAATGTTCTATCTTATTTGTATCAATGGAAATGTTATTCTTGTATCACACCCCAATTGTAATCGAGGAGAAACTTTTGTAATATGTAATTGTATATATTTATATGACCTACCTCATTTGGAAAATGAGTATTGTAAATGTGATTATAAATACAATGTAAGAAAGAATTATATTTGATCTTTATATCTTTAATGATGTGATTTAATTGTTAATGAATGTATGCTCTTAAGTTTATGAGAATTAAATACATGCTATGTTAAATACTATTGTCATCTATGGGATTTTCAAGTAGTGTGTCGTCGCGTTTCTTAGGGAATGTATGCACTAGAGAAGTTCATGTTTATACTTTTAAAAAAATAAAAAATATTACACTATCATAGTTTATGCTACATTCTTTAGATTACAAGATGGGGCATTACAATTTCGACCCTGCAGGGAATCCGAGAAATTCCGTCCGTGAAGGATTTTCCTGAAAAATTCTTTGACCCCCTCAAAAACCCAAAAATTTCCAAAAATGAAATTTTTTTCAGAAAATGATTTTTTCCCAAAATGGAAATTTTTTCCCGAAATGCAATCTTTTCCAAAAATGGAAATTTTAAAAGGGAAACTTGCATATTAAATAAATAAATAAATATGATGATATCTGTTTTTCAGGATTAAATAAATATTAAAAGGGAAACTTGCATATGGATTCATGCCAAAAGGGAAATATGGAAGAGTTCAATTCAATATTTAAAAGTGGAACTTGCATAAGAATCCGTGCCCAAACTGTATATAGCTGGAAGGAGTTTTTGGAAGACATGTGAGGCTGATTTAATCATCCAATCAGAATTTTTATTAATAACAAGCTGGCATAATATTGTTTTCTCATTGTTTCATGATGCAACTGTTTTTATGCAATTGGATGATGATGTACCATGAGCTCCCAAATTAAATGTAATTGTTGGATGCTTCTAGAGGTGTAATTTGTGCCATTGGATGAATTAAATCCTGGCCATTGATTCAAAATGTAATTTTCTATAAAAGGCTAGTGCCTTCTCATTTGTAAAAGGGGTGAGACTAGGTTAGAAGAGCTGATTAGAAGCTAGAATTGGCTAAGTTAGGAGTTAGATTCTACAAGATAGTAGCAGTAGGAGAGAGGAGAGACTGGAGATTGTTATGTAATGCTGGAGAAGTTAATGCAATTGGATTGTTGATTTGGCAAGCTTTGTGTTACACTTTGACAGTTTATGGCTTCTTATTCTTGATTCTCGAATGTTAGATGTTAGATTTCAGTTCTTTTGCAATAATGGTAAAATGTTAATTTTGATCAATCTTCGGTCCATACTTTTAGTAATTTTTTTATTGTAAGTTGTTGTGTAAAGTTAGTCTGGGCCTTATTTTCTCCTAAGTTCAACTATGGATGCTTTTTTACATTTCGTCAATTATTGGGTATGTGGATGAATATTCATAGTCTGAAAATCTTCAGTTTTCTTAGAAGATTGCACCATTTCTACAAAGTTGTGGGCTTGTCCTTGATCAAGCAAAGATTGGTTTTATTGGAGATATGTCCATTTGCAGCATTCATCATTATTGTGATTGATCTTAGGAGTTACTTTAGAGTTGAATCTCTCTAAAACCCTTATCTCTTTTGTTGTTTATTTTGAATCTGGGTTAGTTTCAGGACTATAAGCATCACCATATTGCTGCATTTGATGAAAGTACACTTCCAACATTGTTCATTTGTAAGGCCCCCTGTGATTTCCAGCATTTTCACATTTATCACTAAGTGGTTTATGCATTGTCAAGACCTAACATTAGAGACCTTGGGGTTATCTCTTGAGGCTTGCTGATAGAGATTTACCTTTCAAGAGAGATAGGATACTTGTATCTTGTCTGAGGTGTTGTTGTACAGAAAACACCATCAACATGTATGTACATAGGTACATCAACTCAGATTTCCTAGCTTACCAATTGCACTGTTACAAGTAGAGGGTTTTAGAACACTGTGTGGGTTGCATATTTCTTAAAACTCGGTGTTTTCCAATCCCATTACATTGTTACTATCTAATTCATAAAAGGCTCACAAGAAAATCACAAAACATACCAAATTGAAGTGAGGGGTGAGTAACCAATTGGGTTGTTACTTTTAAAGGGTTTTAAAACATTATGTGGGCTGCAGATTTCAAAAAACTAGTGTTTTGCAACCTAGAATATTACAAAATAGTATGAACGCAATTTACACAGTACAAACAATTTGAGTATGAGTTGTCATTTGTAGAGATTTTTTTCTGGAGTAGGAATTGGAGGTAGAATCACGTGTGTGTTTTGAGTTTGGAGAAAGAAGGGGGAAAACACTCTAGGTTTCATGTATGCACATTGAAAGCTGAAGGTTGGAGTGCACGTGTAGGAGTTGGAGGAGAAAACCAATATTTTGAAACCTAGAATTTAACAAAATGGTATGAATGTAATTTAGATAGTACAAATGTAATGAAAGGTACCTTATAACAAGACTTACGTAGAATAAAAATTGTGTTTCTATTTCTTAATATGATCTAAATATACATGCACAGTATGATTGCATGTTGGAAAACATAGTGGGAGGTGAGGTTACAACATGATTTACGAAGCACCCAACACACCAAATGTTGTAAAAACCTCTACACACTGAAGCCAAATACCTTACTAGCTATCTAGAAAATGGTGCCTATCACCACATTCCTATGGTCTAAATAACACAAAGCTTTTCAATACATACATACTATTTTGGAAAATTTTAGGATGCAAAACAATGTGTTTTACAAAACTTACAACCCACCTAATATTTCAAAACCATTTAGACACCAGTATGTGGGTACAATATCATGTTACATACATAGGTTCTTTTTGGTGAGGAGTTAGCATTGAGAAGCTTTCGTAGACAAAAAGCAACGATATACTATACTAGTATTAAAGGTCGATTCATATAATATACCAGTATTAGAGGGAACAACTGATAGGACATAGTTTGTTTTCCAACATTGCAACTCCATTTCAATTCCCACATTGGTTTGGCTGCCTGTAACTCCATTTCAATGCTCGTGCATCCCTCCCCAACAAATGACAAAACAAAATGTAGAAAATGGTAACATTTAGGATTTTTACTTTCCCATCAGGGCCGCACGTCCTTTTCTGTCGACCGACATGTGACAACACATAACTAACCATCCATCAAGTCTTTTTGTCAGTGTCTTTTGTCCACCACGTGGGATGGGGGATGAGGGCTACCATATCATTTTACATACATAGGTGTTTTCTGTCTAGGAGTTAGCTTCTCCCGTTCCGGGAGAAACTAACTCCTAGACAAAAAGCAACAGTATACTATACTAGTATAAAAGGCCAATTCATATAATATACCACTATTAGAGGGAACAACTGATAGGAGACAGTGTGTTTTCCAACACTACAAATCATGCGAGCATTTTATTTAAACACAACAATGGAAGGTTTGATTTTAAAGAAATTCATACTGTTTTGTAACATTCCATGTTGCAAAATTGTAGATGTTAAGAAGCAAGATAGTGTGTTTTCCAAGACTACAAATAATGCAAGCATTTTATTTAAACACAACAATGCAAGGTGTGATTTTGGGAGAAGATATTCATATTGTTTTGTAACATTCAATGTTGCAAAACCGTATGTGTTAAGAAGCAAGCAACCCACTATGAGACAACCCTTTACATTTAAACAAAGAGATTCAAATAACTGAAACCCAACATTGTGCTTTCTAAATTACAATTATTTTGTGCACTTTTTCTTTTCAGTCATGCGAAATTTATACACAATGGAAGGTGTGATTTTGAAGACATTCATACTATTTTGTAACATTCCATGTTGCAAAACTGTACGTGTTCAGAAGCAAGAAACCCACTATGACACAACCCTTTACATTTAAATAGAAAGGAGACAGTATGTTTTCCAACTGTGCAAATAATGTGAGCAATTTATTTGTTCCAATCAGGAGAAAGCTAACTCATAGACAAAAAAAACCTATGTATGTAACATGAGATCAAAATGGAATTTCATTTCCCTGATTTGATTCAACCAAATAAATGTAGACATTATTTTTAGTGTTGGAAAACACACTGTCTCCATATAAGGTGTTAATAAACAATTAACCCATATAGTGTTGTAAAACCCTCTACAATTGAGAGGATATAGTGTGTTTTCCAAATGTGCAAATAATGTGAGTAATTTATTTGTTTCAATCAAGAGAAAACTAACTCATAGAAAAAAAGCACCTATGTATGTAACATGAGATTGAAATGGAATTTCACTTTCCTCATCTGATTCGACCAAATAAATGTTCACATTATTTGTAGTGTTGGAAAACACATTGTCTCCATATAAGGTGTTAAGAAACAAGCAACCCATACAGTGTTGTAAAACCCTCTACAACTGAGAGGAGATAGTGTGTTTTCCAACTCTGCAAATAATGCGAGCAATTTATTTGTTCCAATCAGATAAAGAAAGTGAAATGGCATTTAGACTGTAGCAAAGAGTTGTTCAAAAATTTGAAAGTGGACTTCACTACATTTTTGGAGCATAACGAAATAAAACTCTTCATATCGAACTAACTAAAATGGGATAGTGTGTTTTCCAACATTGCAAAACAATCTATAACACTGTGCCTTGCAGGTTTCATAATACATACTGTTTTCCAATGTCATTACATTCTTGGCACCTCATTTTTCTATTTGTAAATAATGGTTTTGAATCCCATGTTTTTTTGGGTTTTTGTCCATTCCAAAATATGATTTTGAAAACCCATCGACACTGACACATTTTCCTAGCGACAGGATAGGGTACGATAGTTCAGAGTTAACATCCGACCATCAAATCTTTCCATCAGTGCAATTTGTCCATTTGGCCTTCTTTTTCATCGAGGCATTTTGTTTCAATCAGATGAAGAAAGTGAATGACATTTGGACTATACCAAAGTGGATTATATCGGTAGACAGAACCAAACATCTAGGAAAGGTAGGTAGGAGTTAACTGACATGGGACAATGTGGTTTCCAACACTACAAACAATCTATAACAGTGTGCGTTGTAGGTTTCATAATACTTTTTTTTTTCTAATTTCATTGCATTCCTACTATAAAAATCACAAAAGGTTCTCCAGAAAATCACAAAACATACCAAATTGAGGTCAGGGGTGAGTAACCAATTGGGTTGTTACTTCTAAAGGGTTTTAGAACAGTCATATTTTTAGGAGACAATGTGTTTTCCAAAACGATAGTGTATAAAATGGTGGGAAAAATGGGATCTCGTTTGGGCTTTTTGCTATTTGCAAATTATGATTTTGAATGCCACATTTTGCACTTTTTTGTCCATTCCAAATAAGAATGTGAATAATGGCGACATTTTGGGTTTTATGTGGTTTTCAAAATATATCATTTTATTGCAAAACCCATGTTGCATTTTCCAACCTCGTAATATATTTTGCATGGTTTCTAGTTTCTATAAACGTTGTTTAGTAATTTCACTCATATTTCCGTAATGGGTTGTCACTTATTTCATTTGGCAATGGAAAATTTTGAAAACCAAAATATGGGAGGAAAGGAAACAAAAATTAAAAAACCCTCGACACAAAAAAACATTAATAGCCTTGTATTTCAAATAAATACCCCTTTTCCCAATGAAAACACCACAAAAAAACATTTTATTTTTATTCCACAAAAAACCCATTAACAGTCGTGCTTCATAGTTCAATGAGCCTTACTTCACAATTCCTATAGAATGGAGAAATGGCATAAACAATGGCAGATATACCTACATATTGCCACCATCGCATGTTCCTCTAGTTTTCACCTCCATTTCGTTGCCCGCGCATGACAGCAAACTACAAAATGAAAACCCTAAAAATGGCAAACTTTAGCTCCCTAGACGTGGAAAAAATGTAGACAAAATGCACCTATCTACATAAAAAAATAACATAAACACACCTGCAACTCTCCCAACTCCATTTCAATGCCCACGTTGGTTCAGTTTGCTACCGCTTGCAACTCCATTTCAATGCCCGCATTGTTTTGGCCACCTGTAACTCCATTTCAATGCTCGCGTTTCCCTCCCCATGGCCGCTTGTAACTCCATTTCAATGCTCGCACGTCCCTCCCCAAAAAAATGCAAAATGAAATGAAGAAAATGGCAGAGCAAAACAAAACAAAATGTGGAAAATGGTAATGTTTAGGGTTTTTAACTTTCCCACCGGGGCTGCACATCCTTTTCCAGCATTTGACAAGTGATGGCACGTGGCTAACCATCTGTCAAGTCTTTTCGTTGGTTTCTTTTGTCCATTGCATGGGATGGGGTATGGGGGGTACAATATCATCTTATATACATGTTATATATATAGGTGTTTTTTCTCTAGGAGTTAGCTTTCTCCTCTGTAAACTTCCCAAATAAACAATATTTAAAACTATCCAATTTCTCTCCAAACAACTACAATGTACCTATATGGAACAATAATTTCCATTGTAAATAATGAACAAAATAGTTCGCTTGTTTAGATATAAACAAATAATAGAACAACATTGTGTAAGACATAAAATAAAGCATGGGAAATAAAGATTTCTTTGGGGTAAATCATTTCCATCAAATTTTTGATTCTGAACTACAGTTGACGCAACCTCGAAAAAGAATGAAATGAAAACTGGGATCATAGCTGGTAGCATCACACTGTATGACAAGAGCAATCCATATTTCGAGAAAGCCTCCTTATCCTTATTTTTCAAGCTCTCAAGATTAGGGGGTAGTGTGATGGCCATAGTGGCACTCAAAAATGCTACTACCGTCCAAAGGATTGAGACTAGTAACCACGAACCAAGGAACTCGAACAACACATCTATAAATGGGCTCAGCAAATGACTCTTTAGAAACTCTAGTCAAAGTAACCACGTGAGAACCACTGTAATGGAAGAGATGAAAGCGGCGGTGTTAGAAAATAAGAATATTCTAAAAGCTTTATGGAATGACAACTTGGCAACTGCATAGTTACACTCTCTTTGTCATCCTCAATTCCCCCTAGTATTTGAAACATGGCTGCAAATGTGATGGTGGCAATCAGTGATGCTACTACCATGTGTGTATTAATGATACTCTATTTGTCTCCCCCTTTCTTCGAATCAATATTACTTAAGTGACTCGATCGAATAGCTCCTACAACTTTCAATCTCCCTACAATCATGGCACAATTGAGGTTGTCATGAGGTGTTGCTGATGCTATGTCGAGTGCATTCATGCCTTCATCGTTCAAGACATTTACATTGTCACCTCGAAATTTTAGAAGAAGATCCAGTAGCTGCATCACAACAAAACCATACTGAATTACACCTTTAACCATTTGAATAGTCCTCCTCATAGAGTCTCAAATTTTAAGATAATTCATACATGACCATATTATTTTATTTTCAAATATTTCATTAATGTTAATTTTACAATTATAACAAAGAAATAATAAATTTACAATTAAATAACAAAAGAATAATATTACATTGTTGTCCCTATTCTCATAATGTGTATAGTGTTATGAGTAATCCATTTGCACAACTATCTTAACTCTCAATTAAGTCATATTATCATTATTATAATGTTATTTTGTTATTTAGGTCAGCCTAAGGCTTATACAATGTTATTTAGATTTGTCTAGGTGATATCTTGGGCATATCTATGGTATATATAGGAGGTATAGGTAGATTATTATAATCATATTGAGTATTGGGGTCTTATAAAAGATTATTGAAGGTATCCCCTCAAAATGGATCAATAGGTTGCCTTCTCGAAGTGACATATTATTATCAAGCATTTGAAACTTTTTTCATATTGTATTATTCATGTGCAAGTTATTTAATTACAAGTGTTATCAAAGCATGTTCTTGACACTGTGACAACAAGATATTTTTTTAATTTTGGAGGTCATTTTGTTAAACGCGCATCTTTCATATTTTGGTGAATTTTTATCTAATTTTTAAAGGTTTTTTGACGAACATATTAAAGAAGCTACAATAAAAATTTCAAATAATTTGAAGTGAAATTGAGTAAGTTATTATAGAATTAGAGTTTCTACCCAATTGATTTGGAACATATCTTCCAAATACTACTAAATTTATTCTTAGTTTTTAGTGGGGTTTTCAAGAAGTCATATAGAAGCCTCGACTAAAAGTTCCATAGTAATTGGATCATAATTAAGTCATTTATTGTATAATTACAGTTTCTAACAAATTCACTCTCAAGGCTGCAAAACACCTCATTTTTGGGAGATTTTTTTTTAAGAGTGTAACCTAGAACCTGGTAAGCTATATAAAAAAAAAGATCATTTTGACTTCATTTGTGCGATTTATTGCAAAATTATCTTTCTATAACTTCTTCACAATAAAAAGTAGCCACAAAAAAGAAGAAAAAGAACAAGAACAAGAAGAAGAGAGAGAGAAAGATAAAGAACAAGAGCAAGCGCAAGAGAGAAAGAAAAGAAAAAGAGAAAAAGCATAAGAAAGAACAAGAGAAGAAACAAGAAGAACAAGAACAAGAAGTAGTAGTAGAAAAAGAAGTAGAAGGAAGAAAATGATATGAAAAAGAAGAAAAAGAAGAAAAAGAAAAATTTTGCATTGAGGATAATGTTTTTGTAATGAGGGAAATTTTATGCCCCTACCCCTATAATGTGTATAGTGTTATGAGTAGTCAATTTAGGACTACATTGACTCTTAATTAACTCATATTATCATTATTATATTGTTATTTAGTTATTTCGGTTAGTCTAATGCTTATATATAGGGTTATCTATGTCAACTTGGGTGATATCTTAGGCATAAGTATGGTATATATAGGAGGTATATGTAGGTTATTGTCATAATATTGATTATTACATGTTCTTATTGAATAATATTGGAGGTAACCCCCTCAAAGTGTTTTATGAGGTGTTCCCTTGCAAGTGGCATATTATTAAGTATTTGGAACATGTTTCAAATTATATAATTTTGTACGAGTTATTTTATTACATATACTTAATTATTAAATATGAATTATGTGTAATTTGTCTCCATTTTAAATTTTATATTTAAGATTCTCTTATTAAATTTGAACTCAATTTGACAATTCTTATGTTGGGTTATTAAATAATGAATATATGGTAGATAAATTTTTTTTGACAATTTATTATCAACTAGCAAATATTAGTTTTGGATTTTTTAATGGTGAATAGAATGATGTTGGTGATATAATTTCACTCAAATTTGATTATATTTTCATGTCCATAGCATCATATTTCCTAAACATACATTTTTTTTTATATCTAAGAACAACAGTAAATTGTCATGTTGTTTAATCTACTTTTTTTTCCATCCCATAGGTATTACATAGATAAATTTTAATTTGGGTGCAATCATCTATGATTTGATTTTTCTTTTTTGAAAATTACGGTTGAATCACCCACGTTTAAAATTAATTAAGGACAATGGGTGGTGTAATCATCAATGAAATTATAAACAATGAAGGCCAGAGGTGTATAATTTCAATTAAAATAAACATGATTAATAAAAAAGGTGGTGTGATTACAAATGAAATTATAGTGAATTTAGGAAAAAATTATATAGTCACCTTAAAATCATATGAATATTAAAGAAAACATGTATTATTTCTATATAACTAAAGATATTTAAAAGAAAATGTAAATTATCAGCATTCAATTATATCACTTTATAGAAAACATGTGGAATTGTCATAGATTTACAAGTAATTTAGGGCTGATTTATTGAATAATCCATCAAAAGCTACTATGTTTTTGTGGGGTAGATAACCAAACTTTAGTGTGACTATGGATTCCCATCTAAAAAATAAATTCTCGATTCACTAATTACACAGTCACACCACCAATTTACTACATTACAAATTTATGAATCTAAGATATATATTCAGTTGATATATTCTTTATTTCATGTATAAGGGTACTTTCAACATTGGGACATTTACTCATACTCATGATTAAATTGGAATCAAATTTATTTAATCTAATCATTGTTTAGAATTCTTGAATTCTAAATAAATACAACTAGTGTGACTATGCCAAAATATTAATTGCATGGATCATGTACCAAGTAAATCAATTATTTGTCATTATCATACATACATCTAGTTGAGGTATAGAAGAATGAGCTATGGTAAAGGTTCTAAACCTTGGAGCTATGTCAATGGAATTATAGAAGAATTAATTACAGTCTATTTGAATATAAGTGAATGTTGCATGAAGGAATTGACATAGTTATAAATTATAAGTTTAATCATCCTAATCACTTAGTGAATTGTTTATATATATATATAATATCACATGTTGTTAAACTTTTTTAATTTTGAAAGGTATTTAGGAGAGAAACTACTACTCTATTCTATTAAGCATGATAATGATTTGTACCTATTCTTAAGAAAAGATATTAATGCAATTCCTTCTGGTGTTATTAATTTATTGATTTTATATTGTTATAGTTCATCTAAATAATCTTACATTATAGGACTCTATCATGTTGTGGGTTAACATTTGAAGACTGTGTCATTTTGAGACATGAAGACACACAACATTATGGATGGAGGTGAGTTTCTCTATACATAGACCTTCCAATTAATGAAAGCTATTTCTTGTCACTCACCACTGAATAGGTGGAAGAATAAGTATTTAATTCATTATTATTATAGATTCCTAACCCCACTGAATAAGTGGAAGAGTATATATTCTTTCATTATTATTTTAAATCCTTAATTCTATTGAAATAAGAGAATTTAATTTATTTATTTTTGTAAAGGATATGAATTAAGTTACTAAATCTTATCAATGGAGTTAGACTTTCGTTGTATGCTCTCACCTCGCCATTTCAAGATCTTGGTGATCAAAAAACATAGTCAAATCCAATGATCATTAGAAGGTTTCCAATTCATTGTTTCTTTGGATCTTACAACTAATGTTTGAATTTTGATTTTTTCTTATTGATGTTAGAATCTAGGAGCAAGATTTTTTCACCTAATAACAATTTTATGGAAAGACAAATTACAAATATTGTTATAGCTAAGTGGGTGGCAATTGATGAAGAGCTATCTAGAAAATTCAATCCTAGAAAGGGTTGCATACCCGTTAAATATCAATACTGAGATATTATGACTATCAATAATAAATTAAAGTTATTGGTAGTCCTTTTCTTGCTTGAGGGTTTTGCTAGAGCCCATGTGGCTTCATGATGCCAATATGGATGGGAGGAGAGCAAGCCTTACTCGATGTATGTAACCTTACAAATGTTAGATCAAATATTTTGGAATTCAATTTTATTATATGAGTATAGTAATGTGCTATAATGGGGAAAAAATGGTCTGAACATATAAGTTGTTAAATTTCTTTTTCAAAAATAATAATAGAAATTTTTGAGATTATTTGAGCTAGTTGTTACACCTTTGCTTGAAAGTTTCTCCAGGAAATTAAACAATGATGGATTCCCATGATTTATGTTAAGAAACTTACGTAATAGCTATTCTTACCAAATTAATTATGATGGAATCCTTCACTTCAAGTTGTGCTCATTCCTTGTTTATAAAACAACACCCCTTACATCCTACTCATCATTCCATTTATTATCTTATATTTTTATGTTTCTTTTTCCCCTCATGTAAAATCCAATGTGGATGTGGTTGACATGGATGTGACAAATGAATATTTTTTCATTTAGTATTGTGTTAATTTGAATGAAACCTCTTGATATTTGTATATATTAACAAATGACATATTCTTATGTAAAGCTTTTCTTATTCCCAAAACCTTCATGTATTATCAAACACACTTATCACCACATATTTATGCTCCACTATATTCATGTATGCATATAGTCTTATGCTTTAATCTATTATACCTATATATTACACTTATCTATGCATATCTTCATTTAGTCATTTTCCACCTAAATATAACCATGTTACTAACTAAATTCATTTGTATCTAGTCATGGGCACTACCCATAATAAAAAACTTTACCTTTGTCTTCATAAAATCAAAAATCAAAAATTTGTTGGCTACCTCCCTTTATTTTCTCCCTTGAGAATTCTAAAAACACTTTTTCAGAACATAATACTTTGTGCTTCTATTCAAAGGTATTCAATGCATTAATTGTAATCATCAAGAACATCAAAGAATCATCTCTCATCCTAGAGTTTTAAAGGATAACCAATATAAAAAATCCTACATTTGGTAGACTAAAAGGAGTAAAAAAATAATCATATGTTATCCTAAGAGGCTTCTTTGTTTTCAAAGACTGATACACACAAGGGTTGAGTTAGTAGAACTCACTTTTTTCAACATAGTGATAGTCACTTTGATTCATTTCTAAATGCTTAGTCATTAGATACTATAGAAGAGTAAAATAGATGTAGATGAATCAAATGAGTAGAGAAACAAGAGAGTGCATTGTGTAGTTTGAAGTTCTAGCATCAAGGTTGTATCCATGATTGTGGAACTTACCTTGACCACTATACATGATCTTGGATAATGTACATGATGAATATAAAATTTTAGGCCTTACATAGAGTGAGAGATGACATTTTCATACTAAATACCATTGAATTTGTTGAATCTTGATTAGGGATATAAATATTTGATCAATGAACTATGTACACCCTCCATCACCCCTACTTTACTAAAATAAAAATAATAATAATAATTTAAACTAACTTATACTTAATTAAATATATTTAATTGATTATACAAAATTAACTCTAAGAAAACCCTATTTTCTATAATATAATTTAAATAGATACATAAAATTAAAACTTATTAAGAATAAAAGAAAGAAAAAATTGTTTAAAAAGAACTAAAGAATAGATTTTACAGTTCAAAACAAAAAGTTCCCAAAAGTAAAATATTATCTTCGTGTAATAGAAGGAAATGTGAGAAAAATCAACTAGAAGTGTAGGGAAAATTTTTATTATCAATCTCTTAGAAAACACCTAAATTAACATTTTGCTTAGTATTTCTTGGGATTCCAACATAATCGAGATCTATAACACAAATTGTTGACATAACAAAGAATCAATTTTTAACTATTTTATTAAAAAAATAGATGAAGGCCTAATTATAAAAAGAATCCTACAGTCATTTTCAAAATGTATGAAGCAAGAAGTAGAACCCTAAAAAAATAGAAAGAATGGGTAATGCTAAGGATACCAAACCTGGGGATTCACTTTATTTATTGCTACCAAATGTAATGTTGTATTGCCAAAATGGTCGTGGTCATGGCTCACCATTTCCTCTACTTTTTTTATCTCTTTGATTTCTTGTAGCTTCTTCACTACCTCAATTTGATCATATTCAACTGCAATGTGTAGAACATATTTCTGATTTGAACTGCAGATATCGACAAAATATGGAATTCTAGACATAAATTCCTTAAGTATCTCCCAACCACCTTTCATGGCTACTAAATGAACTGCTTGTCTTCCATACTTATCCTTATTCATCAGTAAGTCATTATGCCATGAATTATGATTTACCATTGCCACTATGGCCTCAAGATTATTGGTAGGAAGGGGTGTAGCCACATAGCTTCACTATTGTTATTGGATTGAAAAAACAGAAAAAAAACACACAAAGGATGAAAAGAATAAAATATGACACACAAAAAATTAGATTTGCATATATTCCTTCTTTCCAAAATTACAAAAACATAGAGGACATGCTCTATTTTTCATGAACAAAATAAAACTAAACTATTTGGACAGATGTCCAATACACAAGGTGCTACACTCACACCGAAAAACATAAAAGGCTACAATCCTATAGCTATAGTTGTCAAGCTGTGTTTGCTAAAACATTCTATGTGTATTGTTGTTGTATTCTTTTTGTGTTGAACATTCCCTTTTCCATCTACTGTTGCAAGGTCACCTTCGAATACAAAAACTGACTTCTTCTTCAAACTCCAATGGTTGCAACATTCTTTTTGTCTTGCTTGAAAATGGTCATGAAAATGAGCACTACTTTCAAATTTCAAATTCACCTAATTCATTTAATGTTGCGGGTATTTGTTGGTTGTTGCAAGCCAAAAAAATAAATGCTCCTTTTCAAATTCAAATATACCTACCAAAATAAATATTGTAGGTTTACGTTGGTTGTAACTTGGTGGTCTTAATCTGACATGGGGGCTAAGACGTCAGGTCTACTGACTACAGAATAATTAATATTCCAACACTCCCCCTTAATCTGCAAGTCAGCTGTCACTTTGCAGTTTCCTTTCGGAGCTTATCTCCAAAGCTATCCACAATGTCAAGCATATCTGTTAGGCGTTCAAAACTATCCTTTTCCAATGCCTTGGTGAAGATGTTGGTGAGCTGCTACTCGGATCTGCAATATTGAAGTTCTATCTCACCTTCTTCCACCAATTCCCTTATGAAGTGATATCAAATCTTGATGTGTTTGCTTCATCCATGGAAGACCAAATTCTTTGTTAGAGCTATTTAGGATACATTGTCATAATGAATAACTGTGTTGTCATATTGTTGTTGTTGTAAATCTACAAGGATCCTCCTCAACCAAATAGCCTGACATGTTGTTGCATTTCTTACTATGTACTCTTCTTCTGTTGTGCTAAGAGAGACAATCAGTTGTTTCTTTGATGCCCATGAGATTGCACCCAATCCCATGTTGAAGACATACCCTGATGTGCTCTTCCTATCATTTACATTTCCTACCCAATCACTATCTATGAAACCATCCAAGTTAAATTCATTTGATGCACCATACATGATGCCATATCATCTTGTTCCATTGACATACCTCAAGATCCTCTTTCCTACTTGACAATGTGTGTCCTTAGGTTCCTCCATGAACCTAGATATAAAGCTTATTGCATACATTAAATCAGTCCTAGTTGATGTCAAGTACATAAAACTTCCAACCATTCTTTTATAGAGGGTTGGGTTCACCTCCTTACTACTGTCATTCTTGCACAGTTTCAAACCTATTGCTATTGGTGTTGGGGTAGGTTTGCTATTAGGAATTTTAAACCTTCTTAAAATCTATTTGGCATAGTTAGATTGTGAAATAAAAATGCCAAGCTCTGTTTGTTGAAATTATATCCCAAGAAAATACTTCAACAAACCCAAATCCATCATCTCAAATTCATTTTTCATCACCTCTTTAAAATTAGGAATTTTTTTTTCATTTTTACTAGTAAAAATCAAATCATCTATATACAAAATAACAATTAAAATATTACCTTTAGCTATTTTTATGTAGAGTGTGGGCTCACTGCTGCTCATGCTAAATCCATTGCTCAACAAATAGGAGTCTATTTTTTTATACCATGCCTGAGGTGCTTGTTTCATCCCATAAAGAGCTTTTCAGAGCCTATATACTTTGTTCTCTTGCCCTGGGACTTCATAGCCAAGTGGTTGCTCCACATATACTTCCTCCTTCAGCACTCTGTTTAAGAAGGCTAACTTTACATCCATCTGCAATACCTTCCATTGCAACTTCTATCACTATCCACACTATTTCCATCTTTTCAATTGGTGCATATGTCTCATCATAATCTATATTGGGTTGTTGTTTGTACCCTTTGACAACAAGCCTTGCTTTGTGTCTTTCAATCTTCCCTTTAGTTGTACACTTGGTCTTATAGACCCACTTCACTCTAATGACTTGTTTACCCTTGGGTAAATCAGTCAAATACCATGTTTGATTCCTCTCTATAGCATCCAACTCTTCATCCATGGCCTTACACCACTTCTCTTCTTTCACCGCTTCCTCAAAGTGTGTTGGATCACTATTAAATCCAAGTTTTCATCAAAATCAGCATGTTGTGTGCTATCATAGATCTCCCTCACACTCTTTGTCTTTCTTGGCATCAATGATGCGAGCGTGGGATCTAAATTTGCTTCTAATCTGCTACTACTCTAACCTCTAGAGCTACTGTACTACTGGCTGTCAGAGCTACTACACTACTGAACTCTGGAGCTGCTAGACTGTTGTCTCTATTCAGATTTGTTGATCTATTGAACACTTGCAGAATTACTATTTTACTGCACATCATTGGAGTTGGTGTTTTCTAATTCTCTACAGTAGTTTCTCATTGAGCTACTACTCTCTTGATCTCCCCCTATGTTTCTATCATCTACAAATTCTTCATCATCAAGGGGTATTGTAACTGAAATACATGTGGTGTCATCCACCATTCCATCCCATGCTTCATTTTCAATAAACACATCTCTATTGATCACAACATTCTTAGTGATGGGATTGTACAATTTGTAGGCTTTTGACTCCTCACTATAGCCTATGAAGATACACTTTTCTCCTTTGTCATCAAATTTTTTCTTCTCTTTTGGAACAAGTGTGTATGCCATACAACCAAATATCCTTAAGTGCTCAACACTCCATTTGATGTTTTTCCACGCTTCTTGTGGAATCCCATCAGGGACAACCTTTGTGGGGCACCTATTCAGTATATAAACTACTATTACTACAAATTCTCCCCAAAATATGTGTGACAAAGCTTTTGCTTTCAGCATACTTGCTGCCATATCTTGAATGGTCCTATTTTTCCTTTCTGCCACTACATTTTGTTGTGGAATAGATCTAGTTGTGAATTTTTTGTGAATGCCCTCATTCCTACAAAAATTTAGGAATTATTTGGAGATGTACTCTCCCCCTCTATTTTTTCTAAGGGATTTGATATAGTGACCACTCTCCTTTTCAAACATTGCCTTAAACAACTTCAATTTCTCAAAGGCTTCCGATTTTTTTAAAAAAAATAGACCCATATTTTTATGCTATAGTCATCTATGAAAGTCATGAAATATGTGTTTCCTCCCAATGTGGGAGTTTTCATGGGTTTGCAAAAAATTTAGTGTACTAATTCAAGAGGTAATCTTGCTCTCCTAGAATACCTGGATTGAAATGGCTTCATATGTTGCTTTCCTAAAATGCAAGCCTCACACTTGTCATTGGGTTCTACAATACATGGTAAACCCCTAACCATTCCTTTCCTAGACAATAAACTTAAACTAGGAAAGCTTAAGTTCCCATACCTTAAATTCCATAGTTTGGATGGTTCTTTGATGACTATCTTGAAAGAAAATTGTTGTTTGACTGTCGATTGTTTTCTAAATGTTGTGAGTGTCAGGGAAAAATGTTGATGTTGTATGTTTGTTGTTTCTGTCATAGACACTATGTGCATCCTGAGAGGAAACATTTTTTTTCTCGTCATCTATACTGCAACCATCACTCTCTTGCTACCTCCTCTATCAAATATTTTGCATTCTTCATTCTCCATCAAGATTTTGTAACCACTTTGCACTCTTTGTTTGGATGCTAACAACACCTCTTCTAATGATGGGAACCTTCTCATCACTTCCCATTTTGATTTATTTTTTTATGTTTTTTTATGAAGGCAAAGAAGTTCTTGTTACTACTCATGTGGTTTCTGCATCCATTTTCCAAGTACCATACTTCATCATTTTTGTGTTCATCAAGGTGTAAAAAATGAAAACATTGAACTTTTTGTCATTATCGACCTTGTTCTCATTTTCTACACTAGCATTTTGACCTCCATGGTCATGCTGCTTCTTTCTACATTCACTATCATAATGACCATATTTGTGATAGTAATAACATTGCACAATACTTTTGGCAGACCTCTGATTTGAACTATTATTCTTCTTCTGGTACTGTTTTGTTGACTGTGAGTTGCTCGTCTCCTCTATGTTGTTAGAACCTCCTCTTCTAGAATTGCTTCTTCCTATGCCTGTTTGACCTCTACTTCTATTGTTTCTTCCTCTTCCCTAACCTTTTGTATTGGTCTGAGCTTTAAATGCTTTCTCTAGGGAAGGAGAAGATTTGTTCAACTGCTGCTCATGGGTTTGTAGTGAACCCATCAACTCATCTAAAGTCATCTTAGACAAATATTTTTCCTCTTCAATGGAAATGACTACATAATCAAACGTAGTAGGTAGAATTCTTAGGATTTTCTCAAAAATCGTTTTCTCTTCCATTGTTTCTCCATTGACTTGCAGTTGATTTATCAGTGTTCAAACCTTAGTGTGATAATATAAAATGGACTCATTATCTTTCATTAGCTGATTCTCAAAATTTCTTCTCAAGAGCTGCAACTTAGCTAACCTCACTTTATCAGTCCCCTAGTAACTATTTTGCAATATTTCCCAAGCTTGTTTTGCATAGTTTGATGCTGCAATACATGGGAAAATAGCCTCACTCAAGGTTTCCTCAATCAAACTAAGGGCTTTTACATCCTTCGTTCTTATCCCTTTCAACTATTTTTTTCTGCATTTGAAAGGGCTACAAATACATTTAGTTTTGTGATATCATTGAACCCATTGGTGACCAAATCCCATAGGTCATTTGCAACTAAGATGGTTTTCATCTTCTTAGCCCATATATCATAATTTTTTCCATAAAAATGTGGTGGTTGCTGCCAACCTTTGCTCTCACCTCCTACCATATTTATTCAAACTTAAGAAATTTTACTAATGCCTATATAACCTAGGGCTTAACCCACAATAAACTGATTGACTGACTTGATTGCCTAGAAAAATAGGGCTCTAATACCACTTGTTGGTAGGCAAGGGTGCAACCACACAGCTTCACTACTATTACTAGATTGACAGAACAAAAAAACAACACACAAAGGACACATAGAATAAAATATGACACACAAAAAATTAGATTTGCATATATTCCTTCTTCTTTCAAAAATTACAAAAACACAAAGGATATGCTCTATTTTCCATGAAAAAAATAAAACTAAGCTATTTGGAAAGATGTCCAATACACAAGGTGCTACACTCACACCAAAAAACATAAAAGGCTACAATCCTATAGTTGTAGTTGGCAATGTGTTGTGTCTGCTAAAACATTTTCTCTATGTTGTTGCTTTATCCTTTTCTGTGTTGAACATTCCCTTTTTCATCTACTATTGTAGGGTCACCTTCCAATACAAAAACTGACTTCTTCTTCAAACTCCAACGGTTGCAACATTATTTTTTTCTTGCTTGAAAATGCTCATGAAAATGAGTGCTACTTTCAAATTTCAAATTCACCTAATTCATTTAATGTTGTAGGTATTCGTTGGTTGTTGCAAACCCCAAAATAAGTGCTCCTTTTCAAATTTAAATATACCTACCAAAATAAATATTGCAAGTTTACAATGGCTGCAACTTGGTGGTCTTCATCTAATGTGGGGGATGAGATGTCAAGTCTGTTGACTACAAAACAATTAATATTCCAACAAAGATGTGCTCCTTCAATAGTTGTATGCAGAATTGGGTTACGATGGATATCCAAAAGCTCATAACTAAAATGGTTGATAAGGTCCTTTAGAGAGGACCAAGTGTGTCTTTTAAACATAATGGATTTATGGTCCAGCAATGCCACAACTACACCTACCTCACATTTACATTAGCTCATGACAATATATTTGATGTATCTCCAAACTTAATATTTACTTCAACTTGTACAAATAACATGTAAATTTACCTTTGTATCCCCTATAAGCTACCTCTCTAATAGATCGATTTCACTCAAATAGATCTAGAAATGGCCTGGATTGCAATAAAAGTTCAACTGTACCCATGTGGCCATACTGTGAATCTATCATTAGAGTTGTATATCCAAACCTATTGTAATGGTAATAGGTAAATCTATGATTGGGCTAAAGGAAAATTTTGATGACATCTTGACTAGAGGTTTTAGTAGCTTCATGCAGTGGCATGTTTCTATCCTTGTTTTAAGCTTTAGCCAAAGAGGGATTCACTTGAAGAATCCATGTAACAAGATTTAGATGGCTCTTCCTTGCAGCAATATGCAGAGGATTATCTCCTTGGAAAGTAACATCGAGTAGAAAATCCTTGTTCAAGCTATGTAAACTTTGAACTGTAGCAACATCACCAGTCTCTACAGCAAGGAAGAGTTGCATATCCATCCCCATCTTGTTTTTTGTGTTTGCGTACACTAGACAATGCACTAAAAAAGTCATAAACAATGGAGGAAAAGTTTTCCACAAAAACTGTGTGGATCTGATTCAATTATAATAGAGGAAAGAAAGTAGTAAAATTTAAATGAAATGACATGAATATTTTTAATGTTGAATATCAACAAACAAGATCACCCATAGATAAATTAATGGTCCCAAGAGGATGATGTTTGAATGGCACTCCCACATGATGTGACTTTCACATGATTTGAGTAGAGAATGATGTAGACTGCAAACCATAGTTTTAAATACCTCACATCCAACTCATTTGATTTATAATTCTGACTAAAATAATCTATGAAGACAAAAGATTAAAAAATAGTATAAATTGTTATTATTAAAGTATAAATAGAGATAAAGAATTCAACATCTATCTCATTTGATTTATACTTCTGACTAAAATAATTTATGAAGACAAAAGATTAAAAAAAAAGTATAAATTGTAATTATTAAACTTTAAATAGACATAAAGAATTTGACAATAGGAGACTGTCCTCCAATATATGGGGTGCATGTGATTTCTGTAGAGAATGGTCTAGACTACAAACCATAGTCTTAGAAACCCCGAATCTAGCTCTTTTTATTTTTACTAATCTATAAAGAATTATAAAATTAAAATACCATATTTTAAAAGTGATATAAATATAAGTATATGGAAAACAATTATGATATAAATATAATTTTTAATACAGATTGACTGCCACTACACCAAAAGCCTAAGCTGTCAATGAGGGAAACATCAGAGAGGTTTAAGGGGTACTGATGAGGGTTGAAGTTCCATGTGAGAATAGTTTACCCCCCCAATCGAGAGGTCAATAGACACAGTCGACTGTGAGATAGAAAGAGTGTCAAGGGTGGGAGTCAAGCCCTCCCTAGTGGAGTTGCCAATTTTGTTAACATAGATGAACTGCCACTACACCAAAAGTCTAATCTGACTATGAGGGGAACATCAAAGAGGTTGAAGGGGTACCGATGAGGGTTTAGGGTCCCATGTGAACACAGTTTACCCTCCTAGTCAAGAGGTCAACAAACAAAGTCGAGTGTAAGATGGAAAGAGTGTCAAGAGTGGGAGTCGAACCCTCCCTAGTGGAGTCACCAATTTTGTTAACACAGACTGACTGTCACTACACCAAAAGCCCAAGCTATCAATGAGGGTGACATCAGAGTGGTTTAAGGGGTACCAACGATGGTTCAAGGTCCCACGTGACAACAAATACTCTTTGAATGAGTCAAGAATAAAATTTAGATTGTCCATACCAAATAAGGAGATGTCTATGTTAGCGTCGAATACACTTTCTTGTAACATCTTCACCACTTCATCAATAAGTTGTACAATTTTCTAATGTGTATAAAATTTATTTCTGGATAGAAGCATGAAAAGAATCACCCAATTGAAGCTTATACAATGGAGATATTTTTTCCATGTCTACATTCCCTTGTTACATTGGAAGTTGCAATAACTGGGAAAACACTACCATTTGAAACTATAGTTGCATTCTTAAAAAATTTCTCAAAGGATCTTTAGAGGAATTGGAGGATTCTTCAACTGGATTTTATTTATCTTCTACAACATTTTCCTTCAAATCCTTTTATCCAATATTATCTATTGTTTCCACATCCTTCCTCTCTTCTGTATCAGATTAACCATCTTTTCTCTATATTGATAGGCTCATCTTTATCCTTTTTCTCTTCATCAATAGTTTGATCCTTATTATCCAAAGGAATGTTTATCTCTGGTTGTCCTTGAACATCCTCTGCCTTTGCCTCATATTATGGAGGAGGTGTATTATGTCCCATGGGTGTATCCTCCTTTTGTACCTCTGTAGATTTTTTCTCTATTGTGATGTCTTCAATAACACCTTCCCCTACAACATTCTCCTCACCAGTAACATTCTCTTCAATAATTTCTTCTACTTTTGGAGGATTATCATATTGCACAGTTTCTCCTTCTATCCTATTCCCTTTTTGTGCTTCTTCTGCAATATTCACTTTC
The DNA here is from genome assembly GCA_007258455.2 of Sequoia sempervirens. Classification (NCBI taxonomy): domain Eukaryota; kingdom Viridiplantae; phylum Streptophyta; class Pinopsida; order Cupressales; family Cupressaceae; genus Sequoia; species Sequoia sempervirens. The sequence goes on along the minus strand of VDFB02000008.1, from coordinate 85,230,951 downwards.
CAATCTAGCATTTCATCATGCATTGATTCTATGTCCAAGGTCATTCCTATCATTTTTTTCAAATCAACATTTTGATCTTTTCTCATAAGGGTAGTTACCCTTTGCTTAGTTTGGAATTCTATATTATACACTTGATCCAATGTGGTTTTATTTTCATTTGATAGGGGTGCACTAATCTTTTCTAAATAAAATCCTCTCAACTTTTCCTCTTCGTCAATTTCCTCCTGTATTCTTGCATATAATATATTCCTTAGTTCTTCAGGAAATTGCTTCTCAATATTCTTCATATTAACTTCAATAGTAATAATATACTTTACAATGGCTTCTTCAATGGTATCTTTATCTATGTCATCAATAGTAGTGTATAGAGAATTAGTTTCTCCCAACATATCATGCTCAATAATCTCATTGTACAAACCATCAAGTTTCATAGGGCTATGTTCCCTTATCAAAGTATTTTTATTCTTCTTCTTTTTGTCGTCCAGTTTCTTTTTCTCTTTGTCAAATTTGGGCTTCTTCTCCCTCACTTGTATTTTGTAACCTTGTTTCCATTTCTCTACCTTAGCCTCACTATCGACATCTACAATTTCAATCCTTTATTTCTTTGTACTAGCTTCACCATGTGAAGCTTCAATTTTCCTCTTCTGGACCAATTATAGTCCTTCTTTTCTTCCTCATCTTCAACATTTTCTCCCATGTATTTTTCCCTTGTAGCTTTTGTTTCTACCCTTTTCTTTGTAGGGCTAGTTTGTTGTGTTGTCAAAGTGACCTTTTATTTCTTAGGATTCTTCTAGTGCTTAACTAGAGACACTTTCTCCTTTATTGGAGCACTTGTGGATTATTTTCTTTTCTCTCCAACCATAGGCTTAGTTCTAGAGTACTTTGGGGCAACCTAAGGAGTGGTAGCTATTCTACTAGATATCCTAACACTTAATGATCTTCCCGATGAGATAGATATAGAGTTTTCCTTCTCAAATTGTTCTTTTGTGAGGCCCATTACATCCAAAAACTGAGTAGTCATATCTTCTCAATATTCTTTGTTATTATCTTTTTTCTTTGTTCCATATGCACCTCCATGTACTTCTCTTCGCAGGTGTCATATCTCTCTTCAGTAGTGTCGTTAGGTTTTGACAACATTATATCAACGAATCCAACAATTACATTCTCTTAAACTTCATATCCCAGTTCTAGGATGTACAAAGTCCTAGGCTCTACAACCTCCATTATGTAGTAATATTTTGTCACCATGAAAATTATGTCATTCTTGTACTTTTCTACAACACTCTTTGGAATTCTTTGGCTAGCCTACATATTTTCTTGACAAGTTTTGAAGAACCCGCAAAGGGAATTCTTCTATGCATTTGAGTCTTCCAACCTCATCAAATTATAGTTAATATGATGGGCTATAGGTCTATCCTTTAGCCACACTTTGTTCCTCGTACCAGGAACCTCATTTAAAAAGTAAAATAGTAAACAAATAATCATAGCATTAAATAATCAAAGTGCCAAACTTAAAGGAATACTTAGAGTCCTTTGTCTAATGAAAATTTTCTAGAATTTTTTGTCTCAACAACTCACATAGATGAAAGTCATTTCCCTTCTCAACCATCTCATATGTTGTATTGACAAAAGTTGCTGATACTAAATTTTCTTTGTTGGTGAATTATATTTTGTATCTTATCATCATTGAGGTGTACTTGACTACTCATTTTTGATGTCCTTTATTGTCAATGCCCTTATATCATACTTCACACCCATTTTCTCCACCATTCTTTCATGTTTCACTGACTTGAGAACTGAAGATAGTCTAGTTGAGAATAATCTAGTGACAACCCTAATATCCTCTTTGTTGATCAAATATGGTTATCCAACTAGAGGAATTTATCATAAATTTTTCTTAGATTATATCTCACCCATTCATCTATGATGCAGAGTAGGGGTAGACACTCTCTCAATATGACAATACCTATACATACTTACTCCATGGTTTCATTAGAGGCAACAAGTAAAACACTTTAATACACCTCATCAAAGTTTAGGACACAACCTAATGAGCATTCAAGGATGGGGAAAAAATCAACAGGCATAGACATTATAGAACAATGCGAAACAATGTTTCAATTCTTTCCAACACATTTTGTGACTCATAAACCCTCTTGAACCAAACACTTGTTTCCATCAATACACCATACACCAATGGATTGTACTCAACAATGCAAATTACCAACATCACAAACAAGGAAGAATCCAAAGTGAACATAAGGCTCTTGATTGTCTCCTATTTGTTTCAACATAGCATAAAGGTTCTCAAAATTTTAGGAATCAAACTTGTGTAATACAGTGTTCCCAACTTATGGTTTCTTGTCTCAAGGCACACACAAACCCCATCACTCAATCAACACAAGGAATGAATTGTTCATTGTATCCTTAGCCTACAATAAATTTCAACAACATGACACAACAACTATAAGATCAGAATTCATGAGATAATGCAAGGAACTTATCAAACAATCATCATGGAGGCTTTTAAGACTATTCCAACGAGGAAATGAGAACGGATTGTCATTAATAACTTCCACAAAAAAAATAATGAATCTAATCACTTTAGTGGGATTGAAGATAATCTAGTTATAGACTTTTCCTCCAATTTTCATCAAGATCCAATAGTGTAAATGAAATTTATGGCATTTTTCCCAAAATTGGGAACCCAAGTTAGGGTTCGGACCCATCCTCACAAAAATGGTCATAACTTATTCAAATCTCCATGAAAATGATCTAAACAAAAATAGTTGGGGGATAGAAACATATATTAATCCATTAAAATTGGTTTCATCTGAATATTTTTCCATACATGGTCATACTAGCACATTTTTAGACTACAAATTTTGGAAAGCATTGTTAGAATAGGGCAGCCTTCACCAAAATGGCCATATCTCACGTAAAACTCAATGAAATTTAATGAAACAAAAATAATTGTAAACTAGAATCACATATGTTTCCATCCATATATTATATTCCTTCATATGAGGCCATACCAGGTCATACAATGTGAAAGAATAGGTCTATAACTTAGAAAAACATAGAAAAATCTTGCTTCTATTCACCAAAAAACTACAAAATCAGTTCTGGGTATGTGCAGGATCATGATGGGCCAAAAAGTGGCGATATGATGGGTATGTGTAGGTTATGTGGATGAAGACTATTTTTGTACCCAAAAGTGATGAAACTAAAATGGTTTTTAAAGGAGATTCTCAACTTTCCACCAATATAAATTATGCTTTACTTTGAATTTAATAAATAATTATTATTCATTTTCTATTTGAATTACAACTAAAGTCCTGATTGATAGGTTGATTGAAAAAAATCTATAGGTTTCAAATGGTATCACATTTTTTGAATCTGGAACATGTATCACATTCTATTCTTTGCATACTATAGGATTTTAAAAAAAAGAATTTCATGAAGTTTTGACCAAGTTAAGATTGTCAGACATACGAGTTTTTATATTTTTTTAAAGTTGTAATAAAAAATTCATAATTAATTTTTTACTTGGAGAAAACTTACAAAAAATATGCATCGCATTGGGACATGAGTCCTCTACATATGTCTAAAATCTTATAAAAAAATGTTATTATTTTATAGTGGTTAGGGTGGTCAGACGGACACCTACTTATTTTTTCCTTGAAATTTAAGTACTACTGCATTGAAATTTCAAATTTTCACCAAATAGATTTTTTTAAAAATAAACCTAGTATTTTAGAAACTACATTCAATTTTCTATAGATTCTATTCTTACATATTTTTGAAATAATATAGATAACTTATTTAAATTTTTACATCAAGTTGACTAACTCTGATTTTTCTGAAATTTTTTTCCACTTAAGGGCCTACTTTTTCCATGATGATCGTCCACATACCCTTCTTCCACCCACAATCCAGCTTTAGATGGTGTATTCATACATTTACAAAAAATTCCAATTATTTTGCAATGGTTTCTTTAGTTGCATGTAAGTGTGTCTTGATTTTTGACACCTTTCCAAAGATGCATGACAACTTTTTAGCAACATGACAAATTTTTACACTTTTTAACTAAAGACCGTATTAACACTCCAAAATGAATCCATATGATTCCAAATGGTCATAAATGACCTTATTAGACTCCAAAATACTCAAAAAACTCAAAACCAAAAAGTAACAAAAGGTAAGCTTATCAGGCTCTTGATGCCCTTGCACCATACTCCCCATGAAAAAGAAATTTGAGTTCCACCTCAAATGATGGTATGTTTTTCTTTTTCTTCTTCCAATTGTGTTGTATGCAAAGATTTTTTCCATGCTTGGATTGATCTGCTCTAGGGTTCTTGATCCTCACATTTTTGTCATGCTTTCTTTTGGACCTCCTCCTAAGGATCTTCTTTTCAAGTGCCCGACTCCAAAATTTTGTGTCTCTGTCATATGCCTCAGTACTACTGTCCATTTCTTCATCTTTAGTCAAGTGTGCATGCTTGAACAACTATTCACACTATTCAATTTATTTATCCAACAAATAATAATAATCACCAATAATCAAATTTGCAACTTCCTCATACAAATTCTCATGGAAATTGAAACTTTCCATGTGTCCACCTTTAGCTTGTTTAAACTCCTTCATTTCATCATTCAATTCAAAAAAAAAAGAATCAAAATATGAATTATTTACCTCATTTGTTTTCACTGTCCCAATTGCTTTTTCATCATTTATTGCTGCCATATCCATATTTTCATGGTATTCTATCAAGTCTCCTACAGGCAACTTGTTTACTTTCTCCATCTCCTCTTTCCGTAGGAGATCATTATCTTCTTCATCCACTCATTCATCATACTGAGGCTTTTCAAGCTTTGTCATTTCTATGTCTACTTGAGAACATTACTCTTCCATGATTTTTATGCTTGCTTGAAGACACTCTTGATCTTTTTTATGTCCATTTCAATGAAGTCCTCTTCTTATTTTGTTTCATCTTCTCTTTTCAAAGTAACCATCCTTTGCTTCCTCCTTTTTTGAGCATTCACCTTTAGAGGCCACTTCACTTTCTTTCTCATTGGCTAATGTCGAACATTTTCTTGATATGATTTCTCAAGACATTGTTGCATTGTAAGCTTAATGTGTCTTTCAAACTCTTCCATATCTCTTTCAAACTTTGATCTTATCTTATTGACTATCATCTTCTCCTTCTAAGTTTTCTACTACATCTTGCTATCTCTTTTCCTTTCTAGACTTCTTCTCATGATACCTCACCTAAGTTTTCTTTCCACTTCCTCACTACCTAGTCTTTTGGCATCTAGGATCTTTACTTAAACCTATCAACAACAACACACAAAATTCCAAAACTTCCCTTGCCTAGATCTTTGGTCTCTTATACCAAAATGATGTATAATAGGGGTAAACACTCTCTCAATATGATAGTACCTATACATACTCACTCCATGGTTTCATTGGAGGAAACAACTCAAACACTTTAGTGCACCTTGTCACCATTTAGGACATAACCTAATGAGAATTCAAGGATGGGAAAAATATCAATAGGAATATAAATTATGGAACAATGGGCAGCAATGTTTCAGTACTTTCCAACACATTTTGTGACTCACAAACCCTCTTGAACCAAACACTTGTTTCTATCAATACACCAAACAATAATGGCTTCATTGAAATAATGACTTGTACTCAACAATGCAAATGACCAACATCACAAACAAGGAAGAAACCGGAATGAACATAAGGCTCTTGATTGTCTCAGAATTGTTTCAACATAACATAAAGGTTATCAAAATTTCAAGACTCAAACTTGTATAATATAGTGTTCCCAACTTATGGTTTCTTGTCACAAGGCACACATGAACCCTATCACTCAATCAACACAAGGAATGAATTTTTCATTGTATCCTTGGTCTACAATAACTTTCAACAACATGACACAATAACTATTAGATCATACTTCATGAGATAATGTAAGGAACTTATCAAACAATCATCATGGAGGGTTTTAAGACTGTCCCAATGAGGAAATGGAAAAAAATTGTCATTAATAACTTTCACAATACAAATAATGAAACCAATCGCTTCAGTGGGATTGAAGATAATATAGTTGGGTATGTGCAAGATCATCAGGGAAAAAATAGACCCTTAAGTGGTGAAAATTTTAGAAAAATCAGAGTTAGGCAACTTGAAGTAAAAATCTAAATAAGTTATCTATATTATTTCAAAAATATCTAAGAATAGAATCTGTAGCAAATTTAATGTAGTTTCTAAAATACTAGGTTTTTTTTAAAAAAAATCTATTTGGTGAAAATTTGAAATTTCAATGCAATAGCACTTAAATTTCAGGGAAAAATTAAGAAGTGGGTGTCTATTTGACCACCCTAACAACAAGAAAATGATAATAATTTTATAAGATTCTAGATATAAGTAGAGGACTCATGTCCCTATGTGATGTATATTTTTCTATAATTATTTTCCAAGTAAATAATTAATTATGAATTTTTTATTACAACTTTAAAAAAAATAAAAAATTGTATGTTTGACCACCTTAATTTGGTCAAAACTTCATGAAATTCATTTTTTTTAATCCTATAGTATGCAAAGCATAAAATGTGGCACATGTTTCGTATTCAAAAAATATGATACCGTTTGAAAGCTATAGATGTTTTTCAATTAGGCTATCAATTAGGACTTTATTTGTAATTCAAATAGAAAATGAATAATAATTATTTATTAAGTTCAAAGTAAAGCATAATTTATATTGGTGGAAAGCTGAGAATCTCCTTTAAAAACCCTTTTAGTTTCATCAATTTTGGGTAAAAAAAAGTCGTCAACCACATACCCTACACATACCTATCATATCGCCACTTTTTGGCCCATCATGATCCTATACATACCCAGTTATAGACTTTTAATCCAATTTTCATCAAGATCCAACAATGGAAAAGAAATGTTATGGTGTTTTCCCCAAAACTAGGAACCCTAGTTAGGGTTCAAACTTGTCCTCACAAAAATGGTCATAACATATTCAAATCTACATGAAAATGATCCAAACAAAAATAATTGAGGGATAGGAACATATATTAATCCATTTCAATTGGTTCCATCCCAATATTGTCCCATACATGGCCATAGTAGCACATTTTCATATTGCAAATTTTGGAAAACATTGTTAGAAGAGGGTAGACTTCACCAAACTGACCATATCTCACACAAAACTCAATGAAATTTAATGAGAAAAATAATTGTAATATAGAAACACATATATTTCCATCCATCTATTATATTCATTCATATGAGGTTTTACTAGGCCATACAATGTGAAAGAACATGTTGGTAACTTAGAAAAACACAGAAAAATCTTGCTTCTATTCACCAAAAAACTACAAAATCAATTATTTCCCCCACAATCCAACTTTGGAGGGTGTATTCATACATTTCCAACAAATACAAACTATTTTGCAATGGTTTCTTGAGTTGCATGTAACTGCTTCTTGATTTTTGGCACCTTTCCCAAGATGCATGACAACTTTTTAGCAACCTGACAACTTTTTACACTTTTTAACTAAAGACCCTATTAACACTCCAAAATGAATCCATATGATTCCAAATGGTCATAAATGACCTTATTAGACTCCAAAATACTCAAACAACTCAAAACCCAAAAGTAACAAAATGTAAGATTATGAGGCCCTCTTGATGCCCTTGCACCAATCTACCTAGACAAAGATGGGAAAACTATTCCAAATGTGGATTTTCTTCTCTACCAAAATATCAAACTTTAATTTCAACTCAAAATAATCTTCGATGAGTTATTTGTAACAAAAATAACTTAGCTTTATATGATTATTTTCTTCCATATTAACATGAATGTATGCCCTTACATCTTTAGTGTGTAAAACACCACATGGGATGTGAAAAAACACACCATCTGGATCATCCACCAAAGATTTATTGAGATAAATTATGAATTTATGATGTATTCAATCTGTGACCTCAATATCTTGTGGTGTATACATTTTTGCAGTAAATTGAAAACACTTTCTAAAACTAGGGAAAATGGAAACTATAAATACCTTTGAATCACTTTTGGCTAGGGTTTCACTTGTACCAAATCTTAATCACTTTTATCACTCCAATGTGTTCTTTGTTTTCTCTTCTCTCCACAAATGTTTTTTTGCAAATTAATTTTGATCAAGGGAAATCACTTATAATCCCTTTGGAAATTGACCTAATTTTACATTGAATACACAAATAGAAAAGCTAGTAAAAACCCTAACTATGTCCACAACCAATTTAAAATGCTCTGTAAACTTTGTCAACTCAATATTTTCCATTGGTTTTTCTCCAACAGGTAAAACATATTGACCCACACCTCATATTGATGTGTTGAAGCATCAACACTATTTCTTTTGTAGAGGATAAATAATTTTCTATTAGTGCTCCCCCTAGGCCAAAGCTTTCTACTTAGTCTCACATTTTCCCTTCTATCTCCAAATATTTTCCATCTCTTTATTCATCTCTACTAGATCAACCTTTTTTACTGGATCGTGCTCTTCTTTACCGGATTAGCCTTCTTCACTTCTTACTTTTGTAAGATTTGAAAATGTGTACTCATCTAGTTCAATTTTAACATATGAAATTTTTTTGAATAGGCTTTCTTCCATTTATTCTAGATTTGGATTGATTAGCTTTATTCCCAAATCAATTGCATTCATTAGCCTTATGACCAAACCTCTTGTATGTAAAGCATTTACTAGGAAAATATTGAACATTCTAATTCATTTTGGTTCTACATTCAATATCATTGTGTCCAAATGTATTTCAATAATAATAGAAACCATTAATATATGGCTACCTTTGTGCATTTGGTTGTCTTATAGGCAGTCTTTTAAAGTCTCTCCTTTGTTTTTAGACCTGTTTTCCATTGCTCTTTTTGTCCTTCGTCTTCTTTTTAGCCTAATTTGGAGTTTGATCTATCTTGCGCTTTCACCTTTCTCAAAACCTAATCCTTCTTTTTCTTTAGATCCTTTTTGGTTTGCAATAATTTCATCAAGCTTTGTAGAACACATTTTGAATTTTTCTTCATGAATATTTTATTTTCAAGATCTAATCTCAAGGTCACAATTTCTTCAAGTTTTGAGCATTCTTTAGATTTACTTTTCATCTTAGCATTCAGGAATTCTTCAACTCTTTTTCCTTCTTCAACTTGTACTTTAAGTTTGCTAATTATTTTATTGGCTTGCTCCAACTACTCACTAACCTCCTTTTTTCTTTCTTTGAATTTCTTGACTTGTTCTCTCAATTTTTCGAAGCATTCATTTGATTCTTTGACATTTACTTTCAGATCTTGGGTATGTGCAAGGTCATCATGGAAAAAATAGGCCATTAACTGGTGAAAAATTTAGAAATATCAAAGTTAGGAAACTTGATGTAAAAAATTGAATAAGTTATCTATATTATTTCAAAAATATGTAAGAATATAATTTGTAGCAAATTGAATGTAGTTTCGAAACTCTAAGGTTTATTTTAAAAAGAAATCTATTTGGTGAAAATTTTAAATTTCAATGCAATAGTACTTCAATTTTAGGGAAAAAATAAGTAGGTGTCTACCTAACCACCCTAACCATAATAAAATGATAATATTTTTTTTATAAGATTTTAGATATAAGTATAGGACTCATGTCCCAATGTGATGTATATGTTTTTGTAATGTTTTTCCAAGTAAATAATTAATTATGAATTTTTTATTACAACTTTTAAAAAATATAAAAATGTGTATGTCTAACCACCTTAACTTGGTCAAAACTTCATGAAATTCATTTTTTTTTAATCCTATAGTATGTGAAGCATATAATGTGACACATGTTTCAAATTCAAAGAATGCGATACCGTTTGAAAGCTATAGATGTTTTTCAGTAAGCCTATCAATGAGGACTTTAGTCGTAATTCAAATAGAAAATGAATAATAATTATTTATTAAATTCAAAGTAAAGCATATTTTATATTGGTGGAAAGCTATATATATATATATATATATATATATATTTGTTTCATCCACAAAAACCTACAACATCAATTAGGTCAGCCTAATTAGATGTATTATATAAAATATACCTTAGTTTCTCAACATACACATATGCATACTTTGTTTCATGATTAAAAACTTATAACAAGTCCAAATAAGTTGGCATAGACCTATAATAGCTCCCACATAATGGATCAATACTTCACAAAATGATGAAATACCCAAAACTTATTTGGTCGGCATCTGTAATGACCTAACATCAAAATTCATCAATTATTCAACCTCAAACCAACACACAAGCCTCAAAAATTCATTCCATTTAGAATATAGGTGCTACTGGCACCTATCAACATCTCCACAAATATACAAAGATAGATACCAATCCATGGAGATATTCAAATTATCCAAAACATACATACTATACTAGTAACACTATAACTACCAAATTGAAACTTTTTTCATTCATAACTTCAACACCAAAGAATAAAAAAATGTGAAATTTTGAAAATAAACTCTTGTAGTATCCAAGAAACTTACATGAAAACTACAGAGCAATATTCTACCAAACCAATGTGAACCAAAATACCATATGTCTTATACACTTAAAACACTATTTTTACACTTAGCCAATTTTCCCTTTTATTTCTCTTTATTGGATCAAACCTTCTTGCAAATATCCACTGGATAACCATCCTCAGACATGTTCAAGCTGTACAAACTGGTCTACACACTAGTCTTGATACTAAAACCAAATGTTTACATCAATGACAACACTATACTGCTTACTACAGAACTTTATACTCATACACCATGCTCATGTTGCCAACAAACATATCAATGAAAAACTCCTTATTCTTCCATCCCTTTGAACCACACTTATTAATTTAACAATGTGAAAGAAGAAAATTTAAATTTTTTAGATAAAATTGGATTATATTAGGTATATTTTCATATTTCTAGAATTCAAATATTTATTATACCAACTTTAATTTCATGGAAAGAAAATTCACAAATTTTTAGACCTTTCTCATTATAAGAGGTGAAGTCAGTAATTTTCTTGCTCTCTCTAGAAAAGGCTCCCAGTCCTGATGGTATTATGGCTATTTTCTTTGAAAAATGTTGGGACTTCATTGGGTTATATCTTCTTAAAGGTTTGGAAGAGTTTAGAAGTTTAGGTACAATGTTAAAATAGTTTAATATCACTTATTTGCATTAATTCCAAAAGTGCAATGTCCCAAGTCCTTTTCAGAGTTAAGGCGAATTTCCTTGTGCAATACAATCTATAAGATATTCAAAAAATCAATTTATTTATGCCTATTTCCTATCATTCAAAAACTAATCTCTAAGGAACAAGGAAGTTTTTTCCCTGGGAGGGACACAAATGAAGGTGTTTTAGTAGCACATGAAGTCCTTCATTCTATTGCCTCTCATAAGCTTTCAATGCTTATCATTAAACTAGATATGATGAAAGCATTCAATAGAGTGGATTGGTCTTTTCTAATGCAAGTTTTGAGGAATTTTGGTTTTCAATCAAAGTGGTGTAAATGGGTTTTTTCTTGTCAGTCAAGAGATAAGTTTTTTTAGTTATGATTAATGGTTCTCTGGCAGGGTTCTTCAATTCAACACAAGGTGTTAGGAAAGGAGATCCATTATCTCCTTTTCTTTTCATCATTCTTGTTGAAGCTTTAAGTAGGTATGTACATAAAGCTTATAATTAGGGGCTTTGGAAAAGTATTGAAATCCCATCAACTAGGATTTTAGCCACTCATTCCTTGTTTTTTCATGGCACTCTTCTCTTCAGAAAGGAATCATTGTTAGAAGAAAATCATATTATGGGGATTTTGGATAAGTATTTAGAATCCTCAAGTCAAAAGGTAAATGCAAGAAAGTCAAGAATTTACTTTTTTAACACAAGTTCATCATTGAAAGATGAGTTAGTTAAGTTCTTGGGCTTCTAATTGGTTGATTTTCCCTGCAAGTATCTCGATATTTCTTTTTTATAGGGGAAAAGATTCATATTGGGATAAGGTAATAAGAAGCATCCAATCAAAAATTGCAGGTTGGAAAGGGAGATGGTTGTCTCTAGCAGGGATGATAGTCATGGTTAATTCAATTCTTTCCTCCATTCCAAATTTCTATATGGAAGTTTTAAAATCCTCTAAATATGTCATTGTTTTAATTGAAAAAATGATTGGGAATATTCTTATGGAAGGGTAATTTGGATTAAAAAAGAAGATTCCTCTTATATCCTAAGAAAAATTTTGTATGGAAAAATTAAAGGGTCATGCAGGAGTTCATAATATGTTAGTAAGGAATGTGTCATTAGGTTCCAAGTTGGTTTGGCATATGTACTCGAAACCCAATGCCAAATTGTCTAAAATTTTGCAGGCCAAGTATTTGGATAATGCTTCTCCAACAAGAATTTTCACTATCTCTAATCCATCAACTAGTTCAACAATATGGAATTTCTTACTCTTTTGTAGGAAGGTGGTTAATCCATATAATACTTGAGAAATTAACAATGGGGAGGAGGCTCTCTTTTGGAGTGATTCTTGGAATGGTTATCCTGCATTTAGTACAGTTCTAGAATTACAATCAATTATGAACATAGCAAGTGCTAGGTGGGGAATCAGAGCCAAAGACTATGTTCAATCCACAAATGATCTTAATTAAATAGTTAATTGGAAAGAATTTTCTAGTCTTCTAATTTCAATGCAAGAAAATGAGTTGATTAGAAAATTACTAAGTGCAAGAATGGTTTATTTATCTAGCTTTGAAAATAAAATTTGTTGGGCTTCATCCAAATTTGGAATCTACACAGTGAAACTAGGTTTCAAGGTGGTCATGAGTAGTGGAGCTTCTAGAAATCCTTAAAGGGATGTAGCTTTTTGTTGGAATTCTATGGTCTTACCAAAAGCGGGTTGCTTTTTGTGGTTAGCACTGAAAAATAGGATCCTTACAAGTGATAAGTTGGTTAAGCTAGATATCATTCATCAATAGTTTAACTATGTTATATGTAATCAAGTTGTAGATGTGAATCACCTATTTCTTCATTTCCCTTTTGCATCCTCTTGACGAGAGAATGTTAAAGGAAGAATAAATTGGGCTTCACCTCTGCTAAACAATCTTTGGGAAATGTTTTCAAGTTGGTCGATTCTACACAAATGGGCTTTGTTTGCATGTATATAGAAAATTATTCCATCAATAGTAGCATGGTGCATTTGGTGGGAAAGGAATAAGAGAATTTTTAGAAACCACTCTTCTAATCTTGATCAAGTGTTTCATCATATTGAATCTTTTGTTTCAAAATCAACAAATGCATATATTCATAAATCAGTATTTCTAGGTTTCATTTTTACAAATTGGGACTCCACGATGATTAAATAGTCATTGAACCTAGTTATACCTCTCAAAGGTAATACACAATAGAAAGTATCTAACAAATTTGATAGGTATAAAATTGTTTGGATCCCTCCACCTTTAGGCTTCCCAAAATTAAACTTTGAGGGTGCTTATAAAGGGAATCTAGGATCATAAAGTGTAGGTATAGTTATAAGGGATTATGTAGGTGATCTCAAACTAGGACATTAAAGTTATTTGAAAACTTAATCCATTTACAGAATTATTCCCGATCGCAGCAGTAATGCATGGTTATGCCTAAAGCGATGAAATTATTACAAGTTCACTTATTCCAGTTCAAATAAACATAACTTAGAATCTTAAAGAATCAAATACTGAAGAAATAATGAGACAAAGAGAAAATAGGAAGAGCACACTTGATAACGGAGTTCGCTCAGGATGAGCTACGTCTCCGGGTCCGCTTCTCAATCGTAGGACCGCTTGATTGATATTGCCAAGCCAATAGCCTTCTTACAATATCGAGCCTCCAATCCAACATAGACTCTTCACAATTACAATTTTTGGTGTAGAAAACACCTTGCAATAATTCACTCTCAAAGATTCTCTCAAACTCCTGGAAATTTGAATTCTAACTTGCCAATCTCCATCTCCTAGCCCCTTTTTATACATCAAAATTAGCTAATAAGGCCAAAAACCTCCATAATAAATGAATAACAAAATAGCCCCCTCTATATCTCGTCCACAATCTAGTTTATCCTTTTTGGTTTAATTGGTTAGGGGGTCGTTCTAACCATATGTGGGATTGTTTAACAAATATAGTCTTTTTTGTTTAGGCTTCGGGCCTAACAATACAACAAAATGAAAATAACCTCATACATATTTAGACAATGTGCGTTGGGCTATCGGTGGTTTAATACTTTTACACCCGCGTGGTCACGGGTTCCATACCCGTCGGTGTTTTGTTTTTAAAACAAACTTCAAAACAAATCTTAACAAACAAAACCTCCGCCCATATATTGAATGGCTAGCGGCTGGTATAATGGTTGAACGGCTGGCCGTTATTCGCGGAGTCTTCAAAACCCGTAACAACCTTTTGGTTAAACGTTTAACAATTTCGCCGCTCACCGACCGAGGATGGAGGGAACATGTCACCCCCAAGATGCCACGTGGCAGAATATGACTTTATTCAGTTTGTCCGTTGATTAGGATGCCACCTGGCTGTACAATGCCACATCATCTGCCACAGAATGCCACGGAGGAGTACGGATCACCTGGCAGTCATGCCACGTCATCGTATTGACACGTGTCAAATTTTGATTGGTCCACTTTGGATTGTATGAATTGCTGAAACATTGGTCATCAGTGTACCCTGTCAACCTGCAACTTTGACTATCTTGTGCATAAAAGAATGTTTTTATGATGAGATGATCAAAACAACCAAGCATAACTTCAACCTATGATTCCTTTTGTTCAAGTTGCATTCGTGCTGAGCTCTTCAAGACTATTTTCGGCTGATTTTGAATCATCCAATCAATCATTTGAGCTAAATCCATTAGTTTCCATAGCAATATTTCAAAAGCTCTTTATGATTGGCATAAGCACTCATTATTAATGCACAATAAATTAAATTACATACTTCAACAAGCATAGAAGATATTGGATCAAGTTAGCTGATTTACTTTCAAACATTGGGTTTGATCAGCTACAAAAGAAGTTTTTATGATGTCACAACAAATAATATGATTGTTTTATTTCAAAATAAAATCAAACAAGAAAAAGTTTATCATGATGTAAGCAATAAATGACATAATCTTTTAAATGTCAAGTACAAATTCTAGTTGTGTTCTCCAAGATTTATGCATTTCAAAATCAAAAGCTTGGTGTTTAGTGGGTGATAAAATCTGTGTGGTACTTTATAGGTGGCAGGCTAATAAGAAAAGTGGTGGATAATTAATTAACACATCAAAATGGATTATAGAGTCATTGACACCTTGTTTGTGCCTTAATAAATGTTGTAATAAGGGTTTTATTAACAAGTGTCTTATCATTTTGTAGGTTAAATCTTTTGTTTTATTTCCCAATCTCTACAATAATGAATTTCAATGTACAATACAAATATTTGATCCAATCAAGATATTGTATTTGTTTGAAATATTTTAGGCCTGATGTAAAGTAGACATTTTTAATGTAAAATATTTGTCATGATTTAATTTCAGTGGCAAGGATAGGTGTTCCTCTTTAAATAGAAATTGCATTATTCTCATGCCATGTATTTTGGCATCTCATAGAAGTTTTAGTATAGGTTTCTTGGTCTAAGTTTGGACATCGTTGTGTGTACATATTGTATCCTCATGTTCATTGTAGAAGAATTGTATGTGCACGTTTGTTGGTAGCTCTTCTCAAACGTTTTTCCAGTATAAGGTGGTGCTTTTCTAGTATTTGATGTCATTCATTTTGGGTTTCTGTTAGGGTGATGTATAGTTCTATTTGTTGGTATCACTTTTGGGTTAATCAAGGGGCTCATATATCTTAAAATTTTGGTGCTTGTTAAGTCTGGTCTATTTTGTTATGCATCAAAGTTGGGTTTGGTTTTCTCTTCTAGCATATTTTTAAACAATTTTCTGGGTTGCTTCTAAATTAGGTTTGATTCCACATTAATTTTTCTAGTTTCTCTTGGTGAGCTGTAATGGATCACATGGCCAAAAATTTCATGGTACTTGTTAAGATTCATGCTAGGGAATTACCATTTTTAGAGGAGATGACTGATCTCGAGCTATCATGGGTTTTCAGAAGGACTTGCTCTAGTGTGGTTGATAACATCCGAACGGTTATTGGAGATGAAGTATTAAATCCTAAAGCCCCTATGTTGCTTACCATTTCACAAATCCTTTCCATTTTTCTTTCCAATTCCATGGAATTCCTACAATCATTTACATTGTTGCAAGATGTGGTTAAAGAAGTAGTACAACTGAATTACCTAGCGGAGGGTGAGTTGTTGTACTATGTCCAAATTTATAACTTGGATAAAGGTAGAGGCAATGTTGGTGGCATATTTCCAAGGAGCTATCTTAAAAGAAATCACTCATATGAAGTGGTTTTCAATGTGGAAAGAAAAGGATTGTGTACAAATGAACCTTGGTAAATGTATAGAGTTATTAATCTACATTCAGAAGAGATTGGTCCTCAAATTGTCAATAAAATTAAAGAAAAATATTTTTATCTATCATTTTTGCTTTCACGCCATATTTGACATGGACGAAGTTCAATAAGAGCTATAGGGTTTCCATCTTTTCCCAACGCAATAGATCTCAATGAAGGCTACAGATAAAATGTATTAGATGCTCATGAAGGTCATGGGGACACTTCAAAAATTGAAGGCTTCATGGAAGAATGATAAAGAGCTTGCTTGTAAAGCATTATATTTTTTGTTTTAGCTTAATATGTTAATATAGAATTAAAAAATATACAATTGTTATGTATTTGTTGGAAAATTAGTGTCAAATCTGCACTAGTTTTTCTCAAATGGTACAATTTTTTGAGTACTAAAATTCTAGCAAACAATGTATATCAACTTATATTAATATAATATCTAAATAGGTCATAACCTTATATATATATATATATATATATATACATATATATATATACATATATATGTATATATATATATGTATATATATATATATATATATCTATATATATATGTATGTATTGTATTATATATGTATGTATATATATATAATTTTTGTTTAAATTTGAGAATATAGACCCATTCTTTTCATAATTTTTACTAATCCTAATAGAATTACATAGAATTCAACATTGAATTCAAAGGAAGTTGCATACAAAGTAAAAAAATGGGGGATTTGAAGCAAAAAATGAAAGAAAATGACATAATTTACAAATTGTAATATTGAATCTCAAATTTAAAGGTGCATTATTTATCTTTATGCATTTTGTTCTTGTCACCTTCTCACATTGTTCAATTTCAATAATTTTCATTTAATTTTGTTCAACCTTGCTCAAATTTTTACACATAATTAATCACTTATGTTATTTATACCATATTTCAGTTTATGCAATTATCAATCAAACTAATATAATTAGAATTAATAAAGTTTTTTCATAAGAGTTGCTTTGCAACTGCATAATTCTCCTCTAAGTTTTGGTAATTTATATTTATTGTAATGAAATTATCTCATTATTTTTCTCTTCTATTTACATTGGGATGCACTTTTAACACATATTATGCATATAAAAATATAAAAAATATAAAAATAGAACATAAAATAACTATTTTCTATACATCAAATGATAGGATAAATTGATGGTATATCCTCTATCTATAGATGTAAATAATTGTTGGCAACAAAAGGGTAGACAACTGAGAAGGGGGGTGAATCAGTTGTCACATAAATTATACTTACTAGACTTATTCTTAGATCTGATAAATAAACATGAAAGCACAAAACATCACCACATTAGAAACACACATAACAATGAGGTTTTTTACGTGGAAGCCCTATTAGGGGAAAAACCACGGTGGAGGTTAATCCAAAAGATTATAGTTTGTTAAAAGTATAAAAGAATTGTAAATGGGGAATGCACATGCATTTAGGCACACTACCTAGAGCTCATTGCTCAAATACAAAAGGCTTACTACCCAAAGGAAGACTCACTGTCTTACAAAAACATTTGGATTGCATCCAGAAGATTTTGAATTGAGAAAATAGCATTTGCTAATGCTTGATTACAGTTCTTGTTAAGCACATAAACATCTACTCACTCTTCTTCACACTTTAATTCTACCTTCGAAAGATCATAATATTATTTGCACACAACACTCACACACTTCACACAACACTCATGGCATTCCTTCAAATGGTATAAAAAATCACTCATATATATCTACAACTAGAGATTAGAAAAACTACATGTCAGCTTTAACAAAATATAAAATGAGTACAAATTGTCGGCCCAAATCAATAAACAATTATTATTGCACATCAACCAATGTCAGCCACAACATAGTAAGGACCCAAAAAAACATCCTCAAGCATGAAAAACCTTAAAAAATTATGCCTCGAAGATCCACAACACGTTTCAATCACCATGTCAGCCATGATCATGAAAAACATGAACACACAGAAGAAAATCACCAATCGCGAGAACAAAAATCAATGTGGATGTACAACAAAGATAGAGTATGATTTAGAAACATCCACAAGCATCATAAATCACCACAGAAGCATCCACAACAATGTAAATTACTAGAGTCACATTATCTTCTTTCAAGAACACCAACTGAAGTAACAAAACAATTGTCGGAACACAGATACTCATAACTCAATCAAATCTTCATGTGAACCTTTGAAAGTTCATGTGGATAAACTAGATGTACTTGAAAAAAAATTGTTTAATCCACAACCTCTTATCATCAATGTATTGAGCTATCCAACAGCATGGTGGCAATACTAAACTTCACTGCATCACTAACAACCTGCAACTTATTTTATTACAATTTTCTCAATATCCTCATCATATACAATCTTAAAGACATTAATGCCAATAGTGTTGACATCAATGAAAACCACATATCAGAAATATACAACAATATCCCCCTTTAGCATTGATGGCAACACGTGATGTGAAAACACCATCAATGCAACTTTCTCTTAGCACTTTCTCCCCCTTAAATTTTGACTCTTTTCTCCTCAACTCTTTCATAGTTTTTCACATGACTCTTCTCCCCCTTCGACATAAATTACAAAGATACACATTATCTTTCTCCACACAAGCTCTAAACCACATTTTTGAACATTTTACTACTCCCCCTAAGTAGCAGCCACCACAACATCAATCTAAATTAGAAGATATGACTATGAAATGCACAGACTAATGCAAGTCAATGCATCTTAATTCTGATTAGCAGGGGTAATCACCCCTAGCTTCCCTCTAAGATACTCAAAAGTATTCTTAGTCAAGGGCTTGGTAAAGATATCTATAATCTATTCCTTAGTGGGAACATACTCCAATCTGACTTCCTTTTCACTCACCTTCTCTCTCAAAAAGTGAAACTTCATAGATATATGCTTGGTTTTTGAATGCAACACTGGATTCTTAGAAATGTTAATTTCACTTGAATTATCATAGAATATAGTAATATTTTCATCATACACAACTCTGATATCTTTCAACATCTACTTCATCCATAATACTTGAGTACAGTTGCTAGTAGCAACAATGTATTTTGCTTCTATAGTAGATAAAGAAATGGCATTATGCTTCTTACTTAACCATGAAATTATCTTCTTTCCCAAGAAAAATGAACCACCACTAGTACTCTTTCTATCATTCACATCTCCTACCCAATCAACATCTGTAAAAGTACTCAAAGTAAGATAATCTTCTTTAGGATACCATAGGCCAAAATCAATTGTTCCCTTCAAGTACCTAAAATTCTTCTTCATAGAGCTATCACATGAGATTCCTTAGGATCAACTTGAGATCTTGCAACAAGGCATATGACATTCATGATATCAGGTCTAGTTTGAGTCAAATAGAGCAATCAACCAATCATGGATCTGTATCTAATCTGATTTGTTTTAGGAGAATTATCATCTTGTGTTAACTTACATCCAATCACCATAGGTGTACCAACTAGCTTTGAATCTTCAATACCAAACTTCTTTAGCAATTCTTTGACATACTTGGACTGAGATATAAAGATCCCTTTATCTAGCTGAGTAATTTGCAATCCCAAAAAGAATTTCATTTCTCTAATCATAGACATCTCAAACTCATTTTGTATCTCATTAGCAAACTTCATGCACAAAATATCATCTCCTCCAAAAATGATATCATCATCAAAGGCTTCAACAATTAAATCATTATCATGATCAATCTTGAAATACAAATTACTGCCAGCAGTACCTTTATTAAATCCAAGCTTCAACAAATACTTGTCCAATCTAGAATACCATGCTATGGGGGCTTGTTTAAGTCCATACAATGCTTTCTTCAACTGGAAAACCATATCTCCTTGATCAGTCAATTGAAATCCATTAGGTTGCTCAATATACACTTCTTCTTCCAGTTCACCATTTAGAAATGCTAACTTGACATCCATATGATAAACCTTGAAATTTTTGTAAGCAGTATAAGCAAGAAATAGTCTCACAACTTCAATCCTAGGAATAGGGGAAAATTTTTCTTCCAAGTCAATTCCTTCCATCTGAGAGTATCCTTTACACACCAGTCTTGCTTTGTTTCTGACAACTTCACCTTGCTCATTTAGTTTGTTCTGAAAGACCCATTTAGTTCCAGTTACAATTTTTTCCTTAGGTCTAGGAACAAGAATCCATGTATCATTCTTCTCAATTTTTAGTAGTTCTTCTTTCATTTCTTCCACCCAACGTTCATCTTTGCATGCTTCATTGACAGTATTAGGCTCAATCTTCAAGATCAAACAATATTCTTCTACAATTCTTCTCCTATTTTGAAGACCTTTGTTCTTATCGCCAATAATCTGATATTTTGAATGATTTAGTCTTACATACCTTGGAGTCTTAGAGTGTTCTTGAACTTCCTGCTCTTGTGATCTTCTACACTTTCACTAGTTCTTTCCTCTTGATTTTCCTTATTCACCAGAATGATCTAAATTTTATTTTTATTCTAAACTTTCTTTCCTTTATCTAAACTATCATTTTGATCGTCTGAATCATGTCTGCAGGTTCTGGATGACCTAACCGTGTCTTCATCAACCTTCAAATTAGCACTCTCAATTACTTTCCTCAATCTCTTATTGTAGCACTGATAGGATTTACTTTTAGTAGAATAACCAAGAAATATTCCTTCATCACTTCTAGCATCAAAATTTCCTATATCTTCATCTCTTTTGATATAGCATTTACTCCCAAAAACTTTTAAGTATCTAATAGTAGGCTTATGACCATATGATAGCTCATAAGGATTCTTACCGATATCACCTTTGACATGTACCTAATTGAGAGTGTAAACGACAGTACTCACCACTTCTCTCCAATAGATATGCAGAACATTTCCTTCCAACATCATAGTCCTAACAACTTCTTGAATTTTCCTATTCTTCCTTTCCACAACTCCATTTTTTTGAGGGGTCTGCAGGGTAGATAATTTCCTCTTTATCCCATTCTCTTCACAAAAATAATTAAAATCACCAAAAGTGAATTCACCACCTCTATTTGATCTCAAACATTTAATCTTCAGACCTATCTCTGTCTCAACCATAGCCTTAAAAATCTTGAATTTCTTTAGAGCTTTAAATTTTTACCTTAAGAAAGTAACCCACGTCATTCTAGAATAATCATCAATAAGTAACATGAAATACATGTATCCTTGTAAACTTCTGACTCTAGAAGGATCACCCAAGTCAGTATGCACAAGCTCCAACACTTCATTTGAACAATGTTGTTTTCCCCAGAATGAAACTCTAGTTTGCTTCCCTAAGTTTTATCAACTTAGGAAGACCTATCACTACCTGAGTATAACCTATCTTGATAATATTATCAAATTTTACATGACACATTCTCTTATTCCACAATCAACTTTCATCAACTTGAGCAATTAGACAACTTTTACTAGCAACACTCAGGTGAAAGATATTACCTTTTGTTTTTGTACAAGATGCAATCACATTTTTGGAACTCCCTAATATTCTACACTTTCCATCCTTGAATTGAAGTTTGTATCCCCTATAAAACCATATGTCCAACACTTAAAAGATTATGCTTCGAACCTTCCACATATAGAACATCATTAGTATTATGCTTACCATCAAGAGAAATGGATCCTTTGCCATGAATTACACCAGCTTTGTCATCACCAAATCTTACAACACCACCATCATATTTTTCCAAACTCACAAATTTACTTTTATCACTTGTCATGTGATGAGAGAATCCACTGTGAATCACCCATTCATCTTTTTCTTCAACTCTGGTATCTAGAGCTTTCTCCACATTTGTGCAACTAGTAGATTTAGTAGGTACTAGATCATTTTCTTTGATAGCAATAAATACCCATTCTTCCTCACTTCAATTCCCTTTATCATATTCATCATCTATCATAGCTTCATCAGTAGAAAAAGAACGCTTTGTTTGGAATCTAGGCTTGTTAGGTCTTGGCTTAGGAACTCTCTCTGAACACCTTGAGGCAAAATGACCTATCGTATTACAAGAAAAAATTTAATAAGAAATTTCCCTTTATACTTACCTTCTCCTTTGGCTTCTCTCTTCACAATAAGTGCTGCAATCTCATCTAGATTTCTCTCTTCTTCAATCTCTCTCATTTCCTGCTCATAATTGGACATTTTTCTAAAATAAATTTCTCCTGAATCATATATTTGCTTATCTTTTTTAGAGATAGTAGCTTTGAATGTAGATTTTGTCTTAGGAAGAGATTCACCAAATTCACTTAATTCAAATGTAGTAAGCTTACCAATCAACATGTATCTGGTTACATTTTTCATAGTTTATATCTCCTCAATAGTAGTAGCTTTGGCTTTGTATGCAATAGGAAAGGATCTGAGCACTTTAGAAGCAATCTATTATTCTTCCAATGTTCCACTAGCACATCTGATACTACACACAAGTTCATTCACTCTCTCCATAAAAGAAGTGATGTTCTCATCTTCGCCCATTCTCAACATTTCATATTTCCCTTTCAGGCTTTGCATCTTAGCTATCTTCACATGGGCATCACCTTTTATACAAATTTTCCAACTTTCTCTCGATCTCATAAGTAGTTTTCAGCTCTATTACATTTGTCATCTCAGAATCAGTTAGAGCACTCAGCAATTCTTCCTTAGCAATAATATTGTACTCAACTTCCTTAATCTCACCTACAGTAGAAGGACCATTCTATGTGATGATATACCTATTCTTTTTAATTGTCCAGTAATGCTCACCAATGCATCTTAGATGGCACTCCATTCGAGTCTTCTATAGAGAATAATTAGTTCCATAAAATCTTGGACTATCCTTGTCATATGTTGTCATCTTGGATCGCCTCAAGCTATTAAACTTCTTCTGAGGAACTTTCTCTAATACCAATTGTTGGAAACACAAGGGCATACAACTAAGAGGGGGGTGAATCAATTATCACAAAAATTATACTTATTAAATGTATTCACAGATCTAATAAATAAACATGAAAGCATAAACCATCACCACATCAAAAACACACATAACACCAATATTTTTTACTTGGAAACCCTATTAGGGGAAAAACCACAGTGGAGGTTAGTCCACAAGATTATACTCTGTTAAAATTATAAAATAATTGTAAATGGGGAATGCACATGCATTTAGGCACACTTCCTAGAGCTCACCGCTCAAATAAAAAGGCTTACTACCCAAAGGAAGACTCACTATCTTACAAAAACATTCAGATTACAGCCGAAAGATTTTGAACTGAGAAAATAACATTTGCTAATGCTTGATTATAGTTCTAGTTAAGCACATAAACATCTGCTCACTCTTCTTCACACTTTACTTTTTCCTTTGAAAGATCAAAACATTATTTACACATAGCACTTGCACACTTCACACACCACCCACACCATTCCTTCAAATGGTATAAAAAATCGCTCATATATATTTGCAACTAGAGATTAGAACAACTACATGTTGGCTTTAACAAAATATAAAATGAGTACAAACTGTCATCCCAAATCGATAAACAATTATTAATGTGCATCAACCAATTTTTTCCATAGCATAGGACCCAAAACAACATCCTCGAACACAAAACACCTTAAACAATTATTCCTTGAAGATCCACAACACACTTCAATCACCTTATTAGGCATTATCATGAAAAACATGAACACAAAAGAAAATCACCGATCGTGAGCACAACGATCAATGTAGATGTGGAACATAGATAGAGCACAATCTAGAAACATCTAGAAGCATCATGAATCACCATAGAAGTATCCGCAACAACTAAAATTACTAGAATCACATTATCTTATTTTAGGAACACCAACTATAGCAACATAACAACTATCAAAACACAGATACTCATAACTCGATCAAATCTTCATGTGAACCTCTAAAACTTCATGTGGATAAACTAAATGTACTTTAAAACAAACCCTTTAATCCACAACCTCTTATCATCAATATACTAAGCTATCCAATAGAATGGTGGCAATATTGAACTTCACTACATCACCGACAACCTGCAACTTATTTTATTACAATTTTCTCAATATCCTCAACATATACAACCTTAAAGACATTAATACCAATAGTGTTGACATCAATGACAACCACATATTAGCAATATCCAACAATAATAAAATATTTAACATCACTATCTATATATAGGATGCTAAACACATGTTGTCTCTCCCTCATCACTATCTACTTGCACTGTAAATTGTGATAATTAATATGCAGGTATGTGTAGGATCATGATGGGCCAAAAAGTGGCAATATGATGGGTATGTGGCTGTTGACTTTTTTTAACCCAAAATTGATCAAATAAAAAGGGTTTTTAAAGGAGATTCTCAACTTTCCACCAATATAAATTATGCTTTACTTTGAATTTAATAAGTAATTATTATTCATTTTCTATTCGAATTACGACTGAAGTCCTGATTGATAGGCTAATAAAAAAAATCTATAGCTTTCAAAGCGGTATCACATTTTTTAATCCAAAACATGCATCACATTCTATGCTTCACATACTATAGGATTATAAAAGAAAAATGAATTTCATAAAGTTTTGACCAAGTTAAGGTGGTCGGACATACAATTTTTATATTTTTTAAAATTTGTAATAAAAATCATAATTAATTATTTACTTGGAAACAAAATACAAAAATATGCATCACATCGGGACATGAGTCCTTTACTTATATCTAAAGTATTATAAAAAATATTATCATTTTATTGTGGTTAGGGTGGTCAAGCGGACACCTACTTCTTGTTTTTCCGAAATTTAAGTACAAATGCATTGAAATTTCAAATTTTCACCAAATAGATTTTTTTAAACAAACCTAGTAGTTTAGAAAATACATTCAATTTGCTACAGACTCTATTCTTACATATTTTTGAAATAATATAGATAACTCATTCAAATTTTTATGTCAAGTTTCCTAACTATGATTTTTCTAAAATTTTTGCCACTTAAGGGCCTATTTTTTCCATGATGATCCTGCACATACCCATGCATATCAATATAGGATCCATACACTTAGCAATAGAAGCAATGATCACTCTCACACTTCACCCTTGTTATAAAACCATTAGTGTGATTGAAAATAATTTTAAATTTCTAGAATATAAAAGACTTGAACCCATGGTGTGTTTTCAAATTCTCAATGCCAATGTTTCTATAAAATTCATGCATGTTTCTTTCTAACTTGCATCTATCATTAACATACATGCACCTAAATTGTTGATTCTTGACTGATTTAAGGTGCACTATATTATCTTGAGAAAATTCCTCTTTAAATGAAAAAGGTAGGAATATATCACATATTCAACTACTACACTACATGCTTGAGTATGTGGCAACATCGAGAACACATACCCAACATTCTAGTCCACCATTTTTTAAAATAATTACTTGCACAAGCATATTTTGCATATTTTATTACTATTCCACCATCTTTTTGTTCATTAAAAAATGTAGAAGATAAACAAATTTAGTTTTTAGATCAAATTTGATTATATGAGGTAATAATTTCATGTTTCTAGAATTGAAACATTTATTATTATTTATTTGTTTACATTTAAATTTTTATGCTTATCACCTTCTCACATAGTTAAATTAAAATCATTTTCATTTGATTTTGTTCTCTTTGTATTTGTGAACATTACTCAATATTTTTAACCTTTCTTAATGGTGCATACACGTATAATTAATCATCATACCGAGGAAACAAGAAAATTCTCTAACACTAGATGAGCATGAAGAAAATAATGCAATGAAAGGAGAAAGAATGGGGAAACTTTGTGAAGGAAGGAAATTGAAAACCATAGAAGAATACATGGCTATTCAAGAGGATAATGAAGCATCCATTCAACATAAGAGATGTGGAATTGACATCCTAAAGGAAATGAATGAAAAACCTCAATGTAATGAGACAATTGAATCTTAATGTTTGGGCCACGCCATCTACCACAAGTCAAGTCAAAGGCACAATATCTATGCCATGTCATGTTGAAAGTACATTATCATTCACACATCAAGTTGGAGACACTCCATATTTTACATCTCAAGTTGAAGGTACACCATATTTTATATCTCAATATCAAGGTATGGCATCGTTTTCATCTTTGGTGTAAGGTGCACCATCTATCTCAAATATTTTTGGCACTCCTAATGTTGAGGAAACTTTACCTTTGAGAAAATATCCTAGATTTTAACATAGAGAACCTAAGTAGTTGATTGATATTGATGCTAATATTTTGAAACCAATGGTTGACAATATTCCAAAGTGTACTTATCAAAGATATGCTAAGAGGATATGGAGAATATTTTTGAAAAGATATATGAGACCAATAGATGTCAAATATTTTTTGAAATGATGAGGCAACCAAGATTTAGGCCCATCATGAAGACTCTTGGGCTAAGAAAATTAGATGATTCAAGGGAGAAATATATTGTAAATAATATAATGAGTATGTAGCTTAGAGAAAAACACACGAGAGAGTTAAGCAATTCAAATCCAATCTATTAAAACTATACTAATCAAATCCTCAAAGCTAAATAATCGAGAACAAAGGAAAGCTAAGAAAAGCATGCATAAAAGAAACTATTTTACCAAACATGAGATCAATTCCATTGAAAACTTCCATTATTCTTCTCCATTTTGTCTGTGTAGTGTACTTGTCCTCAGATTTTCAAATTTCATGCAAGCATGGCCTAAGTGTTATTATTAAGACAAAACATTGAAGATTCAAGATAATTTCTCTAAAAGTCATCCGATTTCGAGAGAGATTGGAATGATGAAGGACAAATCAATTTATAGAAAATTGATCATTCGAATGATAGGTCAAGATTGAAATATCAACGGATGGTTGAGATTGATAGACTATTCATGCATTATGATAACTATTAGTAGTGACATGAGTGATATAAATTAGAAATAGAAATAAAGATTAAATAAATGATTTAATCTTCGAGTTTGGTATTCAAAAATAGAAGAATAGTCTTTGCATGACAAAGATAAAGATGGATTAAAGAAACTCTCTATTTGAATGCACACACAAGATTTAAATAATTAAATAGAAATATTTAATTAATATGTGTGTACACACAATTGAATTAGAACTAGATGATTGAATGATATGACAGAGATTATTCATGCAATCCATTCAGACACTAAATCCAGAGTTAACTAATTGATTTAAATAGATCTCGAGTCGAACGAGAGTGAATACTTAGATAACTTACACAATTATCTAAATATAGAGGAATGAGTTAAAATAGAATTTATGAATTAAATAATTCATTTAATTCAAGATTTGATATTTAAAAAATAATTAAATAAATAAGATTTATTTAATTAAGTGACGAAGGATTTACATGAATAATTAAATAAATAAAAGATTTATTTAATTATAGTTGACATATGATAAAGGTGGGGAATTAAATAAGAATTTATTTAATTTGACAGGGATAAGGTTAATTAGTAACATAATTAAATAAAAAGCATTTATTTAATTAATCAGATAGAATAAAGAAAAGTGTGAATTAATTAAATAATTAATATTATTTAATTAATAGTTGAATAAATGTTAAAGTGAATTAACTAAATAAATAAATTTATTTAATTAATAGAGAAATGAAGAACTTTAAAGAGTAATTAAATAATTGACATTATTTAATCATGACCATGGAAATACAAATTATGAAGAAATATTGAAGTCGCAGGCTTAAATAAGATTTCGGTGTCTACAGAGTACATATGAAGTGTGGGTTCTACCCCACTTATGAAAGATAGTAATGTCACCTAACATGTCTATGACATCAATATTGGTAAGTAATAAAACCAAGAAAGCTCACCTCATTATCAAGAAAAAGAATTGAAAATAAGCAGTTCATATTTAATGAGAACCATGGAAAGGTGTCAAAGAGTGGAGGATCCAAATAATAATGAATTATGAGAATTCTCTAGCAAACTACCACAAAAAAATAAAGAAATCATTGAAGCCTTGAGATCCATAATTGAAGAATTTTGGAAGAATAACACATGGGTCTATCCCAATCAAAGAGATTTTTTAAGAAGAGGATTGGAAGTCAAATCTGTAATCCACATCCAAAGCATTTTTTGGATATGACTCTAACACAATTTGTTTTTCAAATCTCAAGAGATGCACCCTAAAGTTAAAATTATTCAATAATATTTTGAAATGATAAGTCTTTTATATGTAAAAATAAATCACACATGCACAACTTTTTGTAGAGTAAATATTTAATTTTATTTAATCTTTATTATTTTTATCGACATATATGTGTAGTTTTGTATACACTTTTCAAGAATGTAACATAAGGGATCAACCTAGATCTTCAAGGTATTTCATATCAAGCATTTTATGTGAAAGAGTGGATGGTAAAATATTGTAAAAGAACTTATGCTTGGATGGAACATGCGTTCATTATGGTGGCTTACAAAATTTATCAATTTTTAAACATATGTATAGTAAACATGTAATTGGAAATGAACTGCTAGAATTTGTAAAATATAAGATGTTAGCCTAGAGTTTAAAAGATGAAAAAGAAGCAAAAAAAGTGTGAATTCATCAATGAAAAGATTCCAGATTATTAGTTTATGAAATTTTTTTGTGAGAATATAATGTATGAGTATACAAGGCATACCCATTGATCTTGATGGCTAGACTCATAATTCAAGCTGTGCAAGGACATGTTTTCACTTCATACCGTCATTTCATTTGTTGAATTTGTAGAGAAATACACATGAAAACCACATAATAAGGTATAATCATAATATTACAACTCTACACATTTTGCTATATTTATGCATATAACATTCATTCATGTAGGTGAAAGTATAAAGAACAATAGGAAGATATTGAAGGAGAATCGTTTTTACATCAGTGATGATTGCACATATTCTATAAAGTTCATGCAAGGTTGCTTTTAGATATTCTACCATGATTTGGCTAGTAGGGTCATATTATTCTATTAACATATGATATGATCAGATAACTATACATCACAATTCAAGAACTCTAGGATGCATTTTTGGTTGAGAAATATGAATAATACCATTGATGATTAGTACATGTGGAATTTCTTTGAGGTTGGATGGAAAGGGGGAGCACGATAGTTTGGGAACATGTATTAAAAGAACCTTATCATGAGAAGATTTAAATTACAAAGACAATACAAAGTTGATAGATGTAAAACCTATCATCTAGTTGTGTAGTGCTACAATGGGTCAAAGTGATGAAGGAAAGTCTTCAATTTGTAGATTTTTTTGGTTTCTAGATGATACTAATATTACAAATATGAGGATTACTATACATTGACAAGATCGAGTGAGCTACACTATTTTAGAAGTTGTAATGTAAGTTCATGGAGTATCCGTAAAAGATTCTTTATGGTTTCATTCTTCATGTATAGATCAAGCATCAAATAAGTGAGTCAAAGGAGTGGGTTGATGAATGGTGCTTAATAATTATAATCCTACTTGAGACATATTGACTATTGAGGGCACTACAAATCAATAAAATGGAATCATCAATTGAATTTCATCACATATCAGATCTAGTTTGACCACATAATATATTTACTTGAATATTTTAAGAAATTTCTAATTTTTCTTACTCTATAGTCTTTTTGTAATGTAGGCTAAATTCATCTAATTGGATGCACATACCCATGTAGGGAATGTTTACGTAGTTATTGCAGATGAATACAATGAAGAGGAAACAAATTATTACTTGTGTTGTTATGCTGAGGCCAAAAATAAATTGGAGGCCCCTACTATAGATGGATAAAACATCAAATTTCCTACAAGGTTAGTGGTTGTCACTAGAACGTGGTTTATAAGGTACCAAATTAAGAATTTTGATGTCTGTTTGTTTGACTTTGACACACATGGAAAGATTCTTTATTACCCAAACCTTGTTCTAATATTCAATGTTCATGTCATCGAATATGGGGATACACTATTGAAAGAGAAAAAATGTGGAAGGTTTGTAAGTTTTATCATGAGGAAATACTTGACACAATTAATATTATAGAAGACATATATGGTTCCTTATATTGATTGTATAGGGAAAAAATTGCTAAAGTTGAGCTGATTTGTAAATATGTATATTTAATTTGTAAATTCCTGCTATTGATCACTTTATTTTCCTTATTAAAATATATATCATAAAACTAATCTCAATTAGAAAATACCAACATAATAAATTGGTAAGTTTCTATCCCTTTCCATTAGAAATCAATATTTTATCAACGTCAAATACTTGTAGGTTATAAAGATGGTAATTTGGTGATTTAGAGCCTCCTAGAACCTCTTAATTACTTTGTATGCACATACATGATGGTGGTTATAGATTTTGAAGGTTTGGTTGCTTGTAAATCCTAAGCAACCTCTTCTTTTTGGATAGTATTATTGTAGTGTAGAAAAAAGTATCCCTTTTTCACACTTAATTTGGGAATAACTAATATTAAAGTGAGCTTAATTATGCCTTGATTTAGTGTTGTAATATGTTTTACTTATTCACATTAAGTTTAGGACACTTTCTAACTAAATGGTCTTAATGGTTCCTTATTTAGGGTTTTGTAAAGTGTATCTTTACACATTCACACTAATTTAGGGATTTATTAATTAATTGATGTTAATTTTCTTTAATTGGACCCTTTAATTCAAATTGAAGCCTAATTAATTATAGATTCTAAGGGATAAAGCTTGAAATTCATAAATGATATTACACAACACTTAATTTTACAAGGTGTGTGTCATAGGTTAGTGATGTATGACCCATTTTCCACCTAGCGAATTGGTCCTCACTAGGTCCTAGGACCCTATTTTCACATAAAATTTAAGCTTCCCCGAAGTGCGTCCTAGTTAAGTAAGCTAGGACCCATTCACCACATGGCGAGTGGGTCCTCACTTAGACCTAGGACCCATATTTTGGATTTTTTTTGTGGGATTTGAATGATTTCAAATCCTATATTTGTTGTCAACTTGTGCTATTTGAATTTTGGGAATTCATATTAAGTTATGTATAAATACAAGGTTATTTTATATAGTTTCATCCTAAGACTTTCAAACAACCTTTATGCAATGAAGAAAAATTTCACAAAAGAATTTCTAAGGCATTCAATGGAAAATTTATTGAAGGTTATTTCAGAAATCAAGAGTCATTTCATCATTTCAAAGGCATAGTGCATCATGCATGTTGAGCTAATGTGTTGATATGGCATTGGAGATCCTATTCAAGTATTGCTTCATATCAAGGTTCAAGATCAAGATTTACATTCATTGAAGCCACTTCATGATATATTTATGATTTGTACTCCAAGGTTCAATTGAGTTTTGGTGAGTTGTGAAATTTCATTTTGTTCATTCATCAATCCTTTATGCATTGTTTCATTTCAAGGTTTAATTACCGAAATGGGGTTTAACCAAGGAAAACTCCTATTCCCTAGCAAAAAAAATATTTTTCTCTCCTTTGATTTTGTAGAGAAGGGGGATACGCTACTCATGAGTTCTCTTCATTCAAAGAGCCTCACGAGGTGTACTTTGCTTAACTACTTCAAGGAACATCACGAGAGTTCTAGAATTAGAAAGAGTTGGTCACAAACATTTTCTGGACAAATTGATAGGCTCTCAACTAGAGGATGAAAGCAAGGGTCTATGACGATAGCACAATGTGCTAGTGTATCTCTAGTGCATTGGAATCCGTATGAACCATAAAGAAAGTTTTTCACAGAAAATAGCTAAGTGACTACTATAAATCAGATTACTAAGAACTTACAAAATGCAAGAAAATAATAGAATGTAATAGAACTAAGAATAAAGCAAGGTAAAAGATAAAGCTAAAGAGAAGAAATGGAGCTCTTACAACCACACAAGTGATGAAGCCTCTAGCAAATGAATATCTTCTATACCTTCTTGCATGAGATCTAGGGAAAATTTTGGGGTTGTATAGGGGTTTTCCTCAATCAAATCCCCAATTTGGTGTTCCCACCACCACGAACAACTAGATAGATAGAGAGAAATAAAGTATTCAAGTGTGATGTAATAAAAGCAAACCCTGCTTGAGGAGAACCCATATAACAAAATTTAGATGCAATAGATAGGGGATATGTGAAATCCTAGGATGCTTGCAAGCACAAGATAAAGGAGATATATCTGTAAGGTTTAAGGAAGCCAAAGAGGGATACAAGGGTAGCTGCAAGAGCCAAGAGTGTTTGCAAATGGTGTTATAAGGATGTGAGAGTTCAAGGTAAAACCCAAGGAGCCAAAGCTGGAGAGAAGTTAGAGTGAAGCTAGATATCTTCTCAGGCAATTACAAGGAATCCTGAACTGTTACCACCAACAAAAGAATATTCCAAGTGGGAAACATGCATGGAAACGGTTGTCTGAACGTTGAAATGTCACAGGATGCTAGTGCGACACGTAGACATCCGCACGACACACTAGTGTATGGTCACATCATGCTACAAAATGACACAAATGGGAAAATCACAAGGTTGGACACAAAGTTGACGTGCAAAGATAGCTATTGAAAAGGGGTGCTAGGGCATCCTGAGAGGGAAAAAAAGATAATGGATGGGATAAAATGAGCCCATACAAATTCTAAGGGAGTGGATACTAAAGAAGATGCAAGAATGAATGTGAAATTGAAAGGGGTGCAATTTTACAACATTACAGATGTGTGATTGTAGGTTTTAGGTTGAAGATCATTTGGAGAGCAAAATTTTAAAAGTTGAAAATTTGTCAAAGTTGTCACCTTTCTTGCAAAATAACAAAAACTGAGCTACAAAATTTATTTTTGAGTTTTTGATAGTCTTTAACTAGGATCTGGGAGTGCAAACATTGAAGAACAAAACCCAAAAATTGATTTCCCAAAACCCTAGCCAATACCCATTCACCATAGGGTGAATGAGTCCTTAGTGAGGCTCAAAAAATAACTTTTGCAACAAGTACATAGCATTTTACCTTCTTAAAAATTTCCTTTTTATTGGTATTTGGGTTATGATTGATTTATGTAACTCATTTACATAAATTATAATCCTCATAATTGAGTGAAACTAGGAAGATAGGTGTCTTTCTCATTGCTCCACTTTAGCCCCCAACCTATATTTTTCTCAGTTTCATTTTGGTCAACCCGGCCCTTTTTTTAGAATTGCAGTTTTCTTATTTTGGATTAATTTTCATCCTAGATTTAGATCTTGCATTCATTTACATTCAATTAGATCTCATTTAGGGTATCTATTTTGCATTCAAATTTTCATGTCATCTAGGGTTTTATAATTGCATTGTTTGCATTCTTTAAATTTGAAAACACATAAAAAATAGTCATCTTGCATACCATATACATCACATTAGCTTGCATAAAATTGAAACAAAAATTGCAACTCAAATTAGATCTTTTAAGCCATCATTTTTTCATAATTTACATTTGCATTCCACATTGCATTTATAGAAAATTAACCCAAAACATATTGTAGCAGACCTGAATCTAAAAACCACTAGAAAGCACTTGAAAATTTGCAAACAATAGTTTCAAAAACCTAATCTAGGACCCATTCGCCATAGGGAAAATGAGTCCCTAATTAGGCATTAATCTACATTTCTAGAAATTAAAATCTTCCTTTTTTTGCTTCTGTTTGTTGCTTTCATATTTATGTTACAGTTTGTTGAGATTTTGTTTCATTAATTTCATCATATATAACTTAATTTGGTTCATTTAGTGTATTTCCTAATTTCAAAATTGCATTTATAGTATTACATTTTTATATTGTTGCATAGGTAATCAAAAAATTACCTTGTTTAAGTCTGAAAATCTGAAAATGGACAAGTGTTTTAGCAATGTGTGGAAGTCTTTGTTCTCCTTGGTTGGTGTTTCAAGTTGTGTTTTTGGAAATTATCCTAATGCAATTGAACCTACTCATGCTCACTGAACTCCTAATGATTTTCCTCATGAATTTGAAATCATTGGAGAAGATGATGCTAGCATGCATGAGTTCATAAATGATTTCCTTTAAAATCTTGAGAATAATGTATCCTTTTATCCTTCCATGAAACAACCAACACAACTTGAGATGTTCAATATTTTACATCCTAAAATTGAGTGACAAACTAAGCCTAAATTTCTAGCAATGAGTGAACCTAGCTCATCTAATCAAGTACATACTCAACTAACTTATGTTAATAAAGTGACCAACACTCCCATCATCCTAGAAGAGACTTATGGCCAAGGATTTAATATTTTAAGCAACCAAGGATGTGACATAACTAATGAGCATGTAATTCATAAACTTTTAGAAAAAATTCCTATTAAACAAACCAAAGGAATGAGATAACAAGATCCTCCTCCCGATATAAGTGTACTCCTTCTTAAAGAATAACCAATGCATCATACGGATGATCAAATCATCTTAGGTCCTCCTCCTCAACATCTACTTCAAAATTTCGGTGAATCAAGCAAGAAACAAAAACCTTACAAACCCAAAAAAAATCCATTCTTACATACTAAAAAAAATAGAATGAAAGATGGAGCAACCCCTTAAAAAAGGTTGGATTAAATTTCCACCTCTTAGTAAAAGAAACATACCTAAGAAAAACATGAATTATTGTGCATATCATAGAACTCTTGGACATCTTATTGATGAGTTTCATGCATTAAAATCAATATTGAGAAATTTTTAGTTCAATGATGATGATTGTTATCAAATGACTGCATAGCATGACCTTTTCTCCTTGCCATATAATAGTTTTAGGGTCATAGCATTCTCACTATTACATGTTATACATTCATTACAAATCATTCTCCTTATCAAAAGGAGCTCATTCGCATGACCCATCTTGGCTCATCCTTGTCCTACACATAGTGAGGGAAAGGGGTTCGATAGCCTTGTCCTAGTTTTGGAATTTGTTGTTGTCCCTTTGACTAGTTAGTTTCCTTCCTTATATATCCATCGAGATTGGGATTTGGATGAGTTGCTATAGGTTGACTCACATGTCCCTTACTATTATTTTCATTCTTTTCTTTTCATGTTTCTTTATGTAATTGCATGTGTAATGTGATCCCTCGTGTTGTTTCATTTGATCTCTCTCTCTCTCTCTCTCTCTCTCTCTCTCTCTCTCTCTCTCTCTCTCTCTCTCTCTCTCTCTCTCTCTCTCTCTCTCTCTCTCTCTCTCTCTCTCTCTCTCTCTGTGCATTCCTCTCTACATTCCTCTATATGTCGTAAATTTTTTATATTTTTTCACTTGTCTTACATTTTCCTTTTGGGGATGATGCAAGGAATTGAGACATTTAATTCTCTTCCATGTTGATCTGAAAGGATTTTTCTTTTTTTTTCACTCTATGTGTCATTATTCTAGTTCTATGAGTATTTGGGGAATGATGACATTCTAATTTCTATGATAACATTGTAGAAAAGATATACTGACCTAAAATCCATAGATTCGTTATGTATTTCTAGGAGAAACCCCTCCCTCCTTTTTCATGACATAGCTTTATTTCAAAAGCATATGACTTGGCATAGGATTTTCTGAGGAATCTCTCATATCTTAGGAGTAAACATTGGCTACTTTAAAGAAATTTCTCATAGCAATGGTGTTAGCAACTGATTTAAAGTGGGGGCATACATCGATAATATCTTTCAAAATTTTGCATGTTTTATGGTGTGATTTTTCTTTCTCTTGTGATGCATCCTTTTCTTGATGGTGTCATTGGGTTTGATGTCCTCCAAGAGTGTGATATTTCTTAGAGGAAAATTTTCCTCTTAATGGATTGATTCTACACACTACATTCCCTAAGTTGTGAAACTTTACTCTTGAATTTTCCTCTCTTGGAGACATTAGGCATGATGATCCATAAGAAGAAGACCTTACATGAGCAATGAAAAATCCCTTTGAACAAAAACCTCTATACAAATTTTTCATAAGTGTTTTGCATAACACAACTTGCTGACCTTATGAAGCTTGAACACAACCTTGATAAAGGCCACCTAGCATAAAACACCTTGCTTACCTATGGAGACTTGATTACCATTATGGTGCCTTATTGAAGTTGTCAAGAGCATAGCTTTGATATGGTATGGGAGCCTAATATGATTCTCTAATTTTCCACCCTTTTGGGATACTCACCTAGTGGATGACCTGAGGTTCCACTACCCCAGAGTGAGTGTGTGCATCATTTTCATAGTGGGCATCAAGTTCTTCTTGTGAAAATTCTTGGAAAAATAGCTAAGATGTGTTCCACATCGCATTGGATAGTCGAGGCTTGATCCTTCCTCTTCTCTTAGAAAAACAGCTAAGATGTATTCCAAATTGTGTTGGAAAGTCGACATTTGATCCACCTCCCTATTCTTCTTGGCCTTTGATGTTGTATGATTATGTATCTTTGTCATTGTTGCATACATGAGTGTCTTGAATGTCCACTTTAGTGTGAGTTTGACATGGGGTCATACTCTCACTAAAGTGGGGGAAAAATGTAGTGTAGAAAAAGTTATCCCTTTTTCACACTTAATTTGGGAATAATTAATATTAAAATGAGCTTAATTATGCCTTGATTTAGTGTTGTAATGTGTTTTACATATTCACATTAAGTTTATGACCCTTTTTAACTAAATTGACTTAATGGGGCCTTATTTAGGGTGTTGTAAAGTGTATCTTTACAATTTGACACTAATCCAAGGATTTATTAATTAATTGAGGTTAATTTTCTTTAATTGGCCCCTTTAATTCAAATCCACTGAGCCTAATTAATTGCATATTCTGAGGGATGCAGGCCAACATTCATAAATGATATTACACAACACTTAATTTTACAAGGTGTGTGTCCTAGGTTAGTGACCTAGGACCCATTCATCACATGGAGAATGGGTCCTCACTAGGTTCTAGGACCCTATTTTCACATAAAATTTAACATTTCTTGAAGTGTCTCCTTGTTAAGTAAGCTAGGTCCCATTCACCAGATGTTGAATGGGTCCTCACTTAGACCTAGGACCCCTCTTTTGGATATGTTTTGGTGGAATTTTAATGATTTGAAATCCTAGATTTGATGTTGGCTTGTGATATTTGAATTTTGAGATTTCATCTTAAGCTATGTATAAATATAGGGTTATTTCATTATGTTTCAACTAGATTTAGAGAGAGGCTTTTCATGAGATCAAGCATTCACATTCAAGAAGCAAGCAAGAGTGAAGTCTTGGAGTAGCATTATATTGTTTTTGCTGATTTTCAAGCTCATTTTATTGTCAAAGATCAAGTATTATGGAAGAAGTGATGATAGATGCCTATGGAGAATCATGATGGATTCTAGATTTTGGGAGAAGCACCATCAGATTCAACCAAGCCTAATGGCTTCTTTCTTAAGTGATTCCATCTTATATTATCATTCTATTTTCATCCTAAAGAGAGGTATAATTAGTTTCATGACTTATTAAGGGGATTTGGGATCTCCTAAAGTAGTTTTATTGCATTGTTCATGTTTCATTCTAGAATCCTATTCTAACACAATTAAATAGGGTTTCTTTGCATCATTAGAGATCTTAATCTTAGACACATTTAAAGTTAGGATTTCACACACACTTCATGTTTGATATTTCAATTTCTCATCAAAGTTTAATTACCAAACTTGGGGTTTGACTAAGGTAAACCCCTATCCACCAACATACATAATTTTTTTTGTGTAGATTATTGGCAGATCCAAATCATAAAGTAGGGATTTCAAGTTACAGGAAAGAATTAAAGGTCTCAAACTTCAAGATCAGATTCAAATTTTTCTGGAAGAACCTACCAGGACCCATTTGCCACTTCGAAAATGAGTCCATGTTAGGGTTTTCATGGCAGATGATTTTCAAAGTTCATAAGTTATATTTTTTGATTTGGAGCCTCCAAGGAAAGCTTACCATGACCCATTTGCCACCTAGCGAATGAGTCCTTGTTAGGGTTCTAGAAACAACAAATTTTGATAGGTGCACAACATTCATTACACTTCTTTTTCCATAAAATTCACTTTTTCCTTATGTTTTTTGATAGATCTCCTCATTGCATTTTGTAGGCCTAAAATTAGAGTTATTTTGCTAGTTTAAATTCTTCTCCCCAAAGTGTTTTTTGGCTCACACCCTTGTCCTTGCATAAAGGAAAAGTTTCAAGATTCAAACCTTGATTTGACTCACCTCTTGGGTTGATAGTTACTTCATGGTTTGGATCTCATTTCTTGAATGAAATAGTGGAGAATAGGGTCATATCATAGCCCTGTTTTTTTATGTTTCAATTACTTGCATGTTTTAAATTTATGTTGACTAGATATGTGGGTTTTATAACTTTTTAATTAAAAATCTATGTTATGCATATTTATAATATTCAATTATTTTGTTTTGTTTTTTGATATTTTTAGATTTGTGGGTATTCTAGATAGAAAATTGATTTAAATTTACATTAATTTCTTTGACATGGATGGTTTTTTAGGTTTTACATAATTAAATTTTGTATTTATGTAGATTTGTATAAATAATTTTTTATAGAGTATGAATCTAATAGGGGATTTTATAAATGTTAAATAGTTGAAATTTTTCATGTATGGTTTGTGGAGTTTTCTTTAGCCTTCTTGTTGCATGTGTTGTCATTAATTTCAATAGAGTTGTATTGTGGAAGGTTATATGTGATATAAATAAAGTGGTGATCAAATATGTTAAGAGATTAAGAGTTCAGAGGAGTAGACAAAGGAGCGGTCCAAAGGAGCAAAGAAGGGAGTGATGATTAGAAGAGTTGTGAGGTGAAGGAAATGGTGATGAAATTCATGACAATTTTGTTTGATCATTATCATTGGTACATAGTTGTACCTCATCTTCTAAAGTTTATGAATAGGTGAAAGTTGATAGGTTGAAGAGTATGTTGCTATGAGGAAATTTTGGTTTCTTGTTTTTTTATGGAAAGAGTTGTAATTTTTATCTATGGCATAGTGAATTTTGTATTCATTGTCCCTTGATGTAAAATATTGTATAATATATGAAAGAAAGTATATAAGGTTTCAAACTTTCTAAGGCACAAGAAGTTGCACTAAAGAATTTCAAGAGAATTCTCTACATTCTTGCAAATTTGAAGATATAGCCTTTCCATTTCAAATTTATAAAAAGATACGTGTGAAGTATGTGTATTCCTAATTTTAGAGAATAGAAGTTACCATAGAAGATTCTAGAGCTAGTAGAGGGAATATACTAGTACATTTTTGTTGTAGTTAGAAATTTTTAGAGGAATGTTCTGTATTTGAACATGTGATCTTGTGGATTGGAGTATAGTCACTAATAGATGAAAGGTATATATTATTCAAGTTTCAAATGATAAGATGTATCACAAAGTTTGTTTAGATTCAATAGAGTAAGGAAACATCATGTTTTTATTTAGGATTAGTAGTGGGAGAAAGTAAAATCCACCACATTTTTCCACATTACAATATTTCTCTTTGTTGTTTGGAGGATAAGTTTAAATTGTATATATGTTTTATCATTTCAAGTTTCAAGTTTTGAGGAGTACTACAAGTTTGGTTTTCAATATTCTATTTCAAAATTGTTTTCAAAGTTTGCAAGAGATGTTGGGTTCGGTGTCTATTTGTTTGTGCCAAAATGAAGTAGCATGGAATTGTGAAAGGAGTGTATGAGAATGGTTTTGTGAGTTATATAATGTTTGTAAAGTGATCTATGTGTTGTTATTTAGTTTCTATAGTACCACTTGAGGTTTGGAATGAATGTATAGAAGGTTAAGTGTTTGTTGGGAAAAATTGGTTTGTTGAGATTATTGCACTAGGTGTTTGGAAGTGTGCACTAAAGTGGAGATGTGTTCTAAGGTAAAATAGGTCCTGATTTTCTCTTCGATTGAGCCACATTTGATTTCTAATTACTTCATATGTCTTGGGAGAAACTTGTTGTGACTATTACATGTTTCATCTTACACATTTCACTTTGGAAAATAAAGAAGGTTTTTGAATCTTGTGAAGGATACAAATAAAATATCAAGTTTGTTGCAAAATGTATGAGTTGGTGTGAGAAAGCAAGGAGTTATGTATGATTTTGGAGGTTATTATATGTGAGTTTGGAATCATTTTGAAGGTAGAAAAGGTTGTTGAGAAGAGGTGTTGAAGATATATGTCAGTGTGAAGGGTATTGATGATATAGAAGTGATTCATCAGCAAACTTTGTCAAGTATTTTATATAGATGTTGTAGCCTCTTTTTTAAAGTTTTGTATCCTATAAGGAGTTATATCTTCCTTTGGTTGAAGCTATTAAAACTATAAATGAAGGATTTGCATCTCCCTTTTTGTTTTAGACCATAAAACCTATTGGAAATCTTATTTTTATTTTTTGAGTTTGTATTTGGATAGTAGATCCAAGCAGCTTGCTCACTGTGGTTTTTATCTTCTAGGGTTTTCCATGTAAATATAGTGTTATGTTCATTTGTTTGTGCTTTGAATTTTATATTTTGATTTGTTATATATTTAAGTAAGTAGAAAGATTTGGTTTATGAAGCTGAATTGGATTAATTTGTGGTATATACTAATTCACCCCCCTCTTAGTATATAAGTGTGTTCTAACAATTCATATCAAAGTTGAGTTCCTTGGTGAAGTCTAAAAATTAAAGGTAGCTCTTGGAAAAGAGCACATGGCTCAAAAAGATTACACTTGTAAAGAACCAATACTTGATGGAAGCATCTATACCTTTTGTAATGTAAGTATTGAAGCCTATCTCACCTCACTATGATATGATATTTAG
Organism: Sequoia sempervirens; assembly: GCA_007258455.2. Classification (NCBI taxonomy): domain Eukaryota; kingdom Viridiplantae; phylum Streptophyta; class Pinopsida; order Cupressales; family Cupressaceae; genus Sequoia; species Sequoia sempervirens. The sequence continues at coordinate 85,189,566 of VDFB02000008.1, read as the reverse complement.
AGGGATGAAAATTATGCTAAAGAAAAGAATGCTATCCTAAATAGTTTAACAAATTTAGAGTTTTTCAAGATAGCTCAATTTAAGATAGCCAAGGAGATATGTGATATACTCAAAAATATTTATGAAGGAAATTATAGTGTAAAGAAAGAAAAACTACAATCTTATAAAAAAAATGTTTGACAATCTAAGGATGAAATATTGCTTTAGGTGTTGGAACCTTGTTGGTGTTCTCACTTATGTCACCACAATTTTGGAATATTATTGGTGTTGGCATTTATTTCAGCCTCCAAAATAGTTGGGATATTGTTGGAGTGTTTAAGTAGTGTTGGATGCATTATGTTTTGGTGTCAAACTTAGTGTGGAGAGTGTTTGTGTTGTTGGATAGTATTGCACTATGTTGTCATATATGATATGGCTTGATGTAAACCTATAGTTAGTCATGATGAGAAGTGTTGCAAATTATATTGATATGTTGAAGAGGAGTTTGCAGCTGTGTTGTTGATGAAATTGGTTGACTTTGTTTCCAAGTGCTTTCAAGAAAATTTGTATAAAAGATTATGTAGTGTGACAAAGGTGTGATTAATGTTGTGCTCCACATTTATTCATGGTTGAAGATATGATTGTGTGATTTGGATGTGATGATCAAAGGTGCTCAAAGATGTTATATCCATATTTTTTAGGTTTTGAATCATGTGACAATGGAAGATTTGTTTGACAATGTGTGTGTTTGTGAAGAATGTTATTTGGGAGAAATGAGATTTCTCCACATTTCCCCATGTTAAGGTTTCTTTTCTTACAGATATTGAAATATTCTTATATTTTTTGTAACTTCATTCCCTTGAGTTTTTAGATGCTAAGGTGTTTGAAAAGGTTGGTGATCTGTAAACTCCTTACTATGAATCACTTAACAATGGTTAGATTCACTAGGATACATATTTAATTTAAGATTGAAACCAATGATGCTTGTGAATATAGTGAATAAACACATGAAATGTAGGGAAGTAAAGAAGCTGACAAAATCATGCACCAAGAAAAGAGAGACAAAGAGATTTGATAACATAGTTCACCAGATTTGGCTACATCTCCGGATCCACAAATATGTGTGATTGTTGCCATTATTATGATGCAACTGCTTTTACATCACCATGGTCTTTCATTGAGTTACAATCTATACCAAGGAAGATTGTTGTACTTCAAGCTATTCCTACTTCCACACTGCAATGATGGGATCTATCTGGCTACATGTTTGTGCCTAACTCCTTTGTCACCTTTACAATGCTATCAAGCAATAAAACTGTAACTCACTCTCACAACAAGAGTACAATACATGAGGCATCAAGCCTTTACAATTGACTTAAAAGTCATGAAAATTCTCCCAAAGAAAACAATGAGTTTTTATCTCTTCCTATTCTTCTAAGAGACTACTCATATTCTCTCAAAAGACTCACTAAGTTTTTATATCTCCATACAAGAGACCACTTAGCTCACAAAATTCTCTTAAACTTCTAAATGAATAACTCACACTCCTACCCCCCTTTTATACATAATTTTGGCTAAAAAGTCCAAAAACCACCATATTAAACAAAATAACAAATTACCAACCCTTTGTGTACAAAAATAATAACAACCCTTTTAAAACCCATTTTTAATTTGTTTATAATGCCATTTCTCCATTTACGGGCTATATTGTTTTGGGTATTTGTTTTTATTCTTTTATTTAATAACCATTTGGGCTTATTCATTTATTAAAGGGGTTAATCTTTATTTTTTAAATTTTTATGAGATTTTGTTTTAATCCCACCAAATCCACTAATCCCACAAAATTCGATCCCACCAAATCCTCTTGGGATCCCACAAAATCCGATGGATTTTTTGTGAGATAAAATAAACCTCCACACTTTATTTTCAAAAATAAAGCATGGTATGTGAATTTTTGTGAGATTTTTGCCACATCACCTACAATTTCCATGTCACATGTTGACATCATCATTTTGACTAAAACTTTGACTAAACATAACTCGTACATATGTACTCTATTTTACGCGAAACAAGTTCTGTCATGTTTATCTTCGTGAGCTCTTCAATATGAGACCACTATTGCCTGATTTCGAAACAACCAATTTTTTAGTCAACCATCTAGCATCCTTGGCCCGTGTTGAACTTTGACCGAGCATATCTCAAGAAAACAAACTCCTTTTGACATGCTTCAAATTGTGTTAGGAACGTTTCACCTTGCTCTATGCATTGATGTCGATTCTAGGAGATTCTTAGGCTGTTGTATTTTGAGGTCTTCGAGATCCACCTAGATCAGTTGGTTAGTGAGTTGCATGTTTGTGCTAGTGTGTTTGGTTGAACAAAATGAAAGTGTTCTTCAGTTTTAGGTGGTTGCATCAATGGTGTTGAATATTTTGATGATGTGGAATATTATTGGATGTTGTGGAGAGTTGTTGTGTTGTCTATGAGATTTTTTGGACCTAGAGAGGTGTGTATGTGGTCACTTGTTAGTGTTAGTACATGTTTGTTCAACCTGGTGTGCTAGCGCTAATTGTGGAGGTTATTTGTTCTTTGTTAAAGTGTGGAAAAGTATGTCAATGTAGATTTGGGTCCTAGTTAACTCTTGATATGGTATGCCTTCACTTCTTTTGGATGTATAAATTCCTTGATGTGGTCTTCCTTGACATGGTCATGAATGGTATAAATGGAAGGTGAAGTTGTGTGTGGAGTGTGTAGCAAGTGTAAGGTGTGAAAGATGCAAATGTGATTGAGTATGGTGATTTGAGTAAGAGCTTAAAAACTTATGACTTTTGGATGTAGTGAGAAAAAGGTGTCTACATTTTTAGTGTTCTTAAAGTTAGTGGAGGTAGAGAGCCAAAGTTTGTGGATAGCATAAAGTTGCAGTGGTTGATTTGTTCTATTACATTGTTGTTTCACATGTTTACATTTTGTTAACTCATGATAAGGCTTTAAATATTAATAAGGGTTTGGAAGTTAATGAGGGATTGAATTTTTTAATGTATAATAGATTCACACCTTCCCATTTGTTCTATGCAACTAAAAATTGGTATTAGATTTGTACTTCCTTGGATGAATCTTAACCACTCGAGGTACATCCAGCCAATGCATATGAAGGATTTCAAAGCTCTTATGTTTGAATGAATGAATTATGCCTACATAAAATATAGGATGGAATCCTTTCTTGTCTATGTTGGATTTGGAGTCTTGAAATCACTTGAAAAATGATATACCTTTCTCAATTTAATGGCTTGACAAGTGATGATGAGATCAAGGATTAAAATAATAATGGAAAAGAAAGAAATGTTATATTGAGTGGTATTTCTGATTATAAAATTGGGAAGGTGATAAGGTTGAAGTCTACTAAAGATGTCTAGAAAAAGTTATAGAGAATTTATGAAGGAGACATGATAAAGTGAAAGAAGCTAAGATCTAGAAATAAAAAGAAAAATTTGAAACCTAAGGATGTCTAAAAATGAAGATATTGCTGCCTACATGCTCAAGGTGGATGAAGTTGTCAAAGCTATCAATGGTCCTAGTGGAAAGCTAGAATAAAATGAAGTTGTGAAAAAGGTATTAAGAACTCTTCCTAAATCTTATAGTTCTAAATTTTTTGTTATTGAGGAAGCTCAAAATTTTGATAATTATTCTAGAGATTAAAGATGTTTGGTGTTTTAATTTCTTTTGAACTAAGAGAGTTTGGTAAAGATTCTATAAGTAGATAGACTACTTTTAAAGTTTGCAAAGTAGAGAAGGGTGATGAATCAAATTCAAATGATCTTGATGAGGTGGAAGAAAATTTTGTGAGGAGATTGAAAAAGGGAACTAAAAATTACAAAGGCAAGTTACCCTTTAAATCTTTCAATTATGGAAATATAGGTCATTATGCTTCTAAATTTTCAATCAAAGTTTGAAATTTCTAATATAAGGATCATAAAGGTAAATATTTCAAGAATACTTATTATGTTGAAAAATAAAATGGTGTATCGGAAGATGAAAAATCAAACTATCTTGATAAAAATAGTGATGAATTCTTGTTCATGGATTTAAATGTTGAAACTAATTCTACTAATTTTGAAAGATGTGTGAAGAGAACTATTTAGGAAATAAGTCACCAAGTTGAAAGAACTAAGGTGACTAATTTTCATGCCAGAGAGGAGAGGAATTACTAGATAATTGATAGTGGATGCTCAAATCATATGACAAGTGATAAGAGTAAGTTTGTCAAATTTTAGAAATATGATGGTGGTATTGTTGAGTTTGGTTATGACACATCTGCTAAGATATGTGGAAAAGGTTCAATTAGTTTTAATGAAAGCATGAAACAAGTGAATCTTTTTATGCCAATATTCTTTAACATAATCTTCTAAGTGTAGGGAAAGTGTGTAGTAGAGGATATAATATTGTGTTTCAAGATGATGGTTGTGAAATAAGAAAAACAAGATCCAAAACTTTTGGTTGCTACTAGAACAAGGACAAAAGGTAATTTTTATTAGCTCAAAGGTGGTAGTGTTAAGTGATTTATGTCTCAAATCAATTAAAGTTGTCTATGGAATAGACGAATGGGTCACATCAATTTTGATAACCTAGTGAAGATTAATTATATTGATGTTGTGGGAGATCTTCAAAAGATTACAAAGCATGTTAGTGCAACATGCCAAGAATGTCAGTTTAGAAAGTAGACAAAGAAGAGGTTCAAGACTAAAGAATATTCTATTGTAGGTCCTTTGGATTTGGTGCATATAAACCTATGTGGACCTATGAGAATAAGAAGCTTGCATGGTGATAGGTATTTTATGTTATTAATTGATGATTATTCTAGAATAACTTTGGTGACCATTCTCAAAGAAAAATCAAGACCTCTAGATAACTTTAAATTATTTAAGTCTATGGTTGAGAATTAAATGGATGTGAAAATAAAATTCTTGGGGTATAATAGAGATGGTGAGTTCACCTCCAATGAGTTAAATAGGTTTTTTGAAGAGCATGGGATAAAGAGGTACTTGTTAGCCCCTAAGACTCATCTATAGAATGGAGTTGTGGAGAGGAAGAATAAAATAGTTCAAGGAGTAGCTAGGACTATGATGAAATAAGAAAATATACTATATGTCTATTGGAGAGAAGTAATTCATATTGTAGTCTACATTCTTAATAGAGGCCAAGAAAGAGTAAACAATTCAAACACTCCCTATGAATTGTGGTATGGTAAACATCCCACTATTAAATACTTTAAAGTTTTTGGAAGAAAATGCTATAACATAAGGGATGAAGAAAACTTAGGAATTTTTGATGCAAGATCTGATGAAGGAATCTTCAATGGATACTCTACAAGAAGAAAATCTTACTGGTGCTACAACAAAATATTGAACAAGATAGTTGAGAGTGCAAGTGTCAAAGATGATAAAGAACCACATCAAAGTTTAGTAATGATAGGAGGATAAGAATTTGATGAACACACCTAAAGTGAAGAAGAAAAGGATCAAGAGAAAGAAAAAGAAAAGATAGTTGAAGAGGAATAAGCTCTGGAAAAGATCCCAAAGGCTCCTATGTATGTGCAGAAGAATCATTCTAAAGATCAAATAATTTGATATAAAATCAATGGTGTGTTGACAATAAGAAAAGATGTCATGATAGAGGAACATGAAAAGTATTGTTTAGTTTCAGAGGTAGAACCTAAAATTGTAACTAAGGCATGGAAAGATAAAAATTGGATAAAAGCTATGAAATAATAATTGGAGAAAATTGAGAGAAATCTAACTTGGGAATTGGTCTCAAGACCAACAAATAAGAATGTGATAGGAACTAAGTCATTTTTCATGAAAAAGTTTAATGAAGATGAAAAAGTTGTTAGAAATAAGGATAGATTTGTGTGTAAAGTATATTCACAACTGGAAGGAATATATTTTGAAGATAGCTTTGCTCCGGTGGAAAGAATGGAGGACATTAAGATGATTTTGGCCTTTGTAGTACATAAAAACTTTAAATTATATCAAATGGATGTGAAATCTACATTCTTGAATGGTGAGTTGCAAGAAGAGGTGTGCATTGAACAACTGGAAGGATTTTAGTTACCAGATGATGTTTATATGGTTTTTAGACTAAAGAAAGAATTGTATGGAATCAAACAAGCTCCTAGATCTTTGTATGTAAGATTGAATAAGTACCTATTGTGTCAAGGATTTAGAAAAGGTGCTCAAATATCAATCTATAGTTCAAAGTGGAAGGAGATCAAATCCAAATTATAGTCGTATATTTTGATGAAATAATCTTTGGAGGAGATGAAGGTATGTGCAAGAGGTTTGCAAAGAAAATGTACAAAGAGTTTGAGATGTCAATCTATGGGAACATGAATTTCTTCCTTAGGCTACAAATTAGTTAATCAAAGAAAGGTATTTTAATTGCACATTCAAAGTATGTTAAGGAAATGTTGAATAAGTTTATGATGGATGATTCTAAACTATTAGTTACTCCTATTGTTACTAGGTGTAAGTTGAACAAGAATCATGAATCTCTTAATACATATTAAATAAAGTATAGATCAATGAGGGTGGAGTGTTATACCTAATTGCTACTAGATCATATATCATGCATTCAATTTTTCTTCAGGCTAGATTTTAAGATCCTAGAGAATCTCATGTTGCAACAGTGGAGAGGATATTTAGATACTTGAAAGGAACTCTAGAATTTGGTCTATGGTATCTAAAGGATACTAATTTCTCCTTGAGTTCATATATATATGTAGATTGGGTAGGTTGTCTAGATAAAAAAAGAAGTACAAGAGGTGGTATTTTCTTTCTTGGAATAAAATTGGTTTCATGGTTGAGTAAGAAGAAAGATTCAGTGTCAATATCTACTACAAAAGAAAAATATATTGTAGTAGCATAATGTTGTACACATGCATTATGGATGATGTAGACATTAAAGGATATCAAAGTATCATATGATGAACCTATTTCTATTTTATGTGATAATACAAGTGTTATCAATATCTTGAAGAACCTGATAATGCACTTAAGAAAAAGACATATCTCAATCTGGTATCAATTTTTAAGAGAAAAGGTCATAAAGAATGGGCTGAAGCTAGAGTATGTGCCTACAAAAGATCAAGTTGTAGATATTTTTACAAAGGCTCTGCCAAAAGATACTTTTTAGTATCTTTGGTAGAAGTTAGCGTTTATTACCCCTCCTTTCAAAAAGATGCTTAAGTGTGTGTTCATTTTTTTGAGAAGAATTTCAAGATACATTTTTGGTCTTGGATTGATGTTGAAGGCTACCTCTCAAGGGGATTAGGTAGTGTTGGTTATTTTTTTAGAACCAAACTTAATCTTACCGTTTACCTATGAATCTGCTAGAATCCAATGATAAGTAAAGGCAAGGATTGGCCAACAAACAAGTAAAGATTGTCAGGCCCTTACTTCTACACTTTGAACTCTATGAAACCCAGGAGGGTAATCCTAGCAATGTTCACATAATATTCTTGTGCCATTTGTATCAATAACACTGCAACATACATAGATAATTCTCATATAGAGGCTCAACTAGTAGAACATATCAAAGAAGTTGGTTGTTTCTGAGAATGGTAAAACTTCATCTTTGTAACCCATTTTAGAGAATTTGATTTAATGAATGGTTATTTAGTGAATTAATTAACACAATGCAATATGATTACCTCACTTAGACCAGTGCCTCATCCTTGGAATAGAGTCAATACTAATACCAACATAATTTGACAACAAGTTTTACACATGACCTTATTTAAAGCTTTGAGCATACTACATTGCAGTATTTCAACATTATATCTCAACCATAATTTCTTATTAGCATCCTAACACCTAATTTAATATAAACCTTTAGTTGTATTCAAGCATTTACATCAATTCTTTGAATTAATAAGCAAGAATAAAACCATACAGCCATTGGAAATAAATAGAGACAAATAAGATAACACTTGATTATATTATTCATAGTTTATAAAACTAGTACATAGGAGAGAAAATAGTTTCAAAGTTGCACTATTATATTTTATTTATGCCAATATTACTATTAGAGCTTCATAGACATATTAGCAAACTCAAACCTAATACTTAACACTAAAATGTTCGATATCCCTTACAATTTTCTATGTGTTCAATTCAAAACAACCAACCACCCAAAAACCCTTGTAACCACCCCTAAAATCCCATTTATAGAGATATGGGAGTGACAAGAATTAGGTGAAAATTACAATTACAATTAAATTTGCATTTGATAGTTAATTTCACTTTAATTTCATATATTCCCTAGATAGTTACATTTAAATATTGCAAAATAGGGAGAAAACCAAAGACAAAACTCTATGAAGTATGTTGAAGAAGACTAGCCAACCTTCCAAAAGGCATCGTTTATTGTTGCAGTAGCACCAAAATCCTTCGTCCACATTGATCAAAGAAGATTATCTATCAACACCAAAGGAAAAAACATACATATTAACCAAAAAAATAATATTTTCCATCAAAGTAATGGTGTCCAAAACCTCTCCTTCACACCAACCAAAAAAATTTCCACATCAACATCAAAGAAAACAAACTGTATACTTGTTGAAGAGAACAATTTCACTATAGTGGCCATTGTTTCATCAAAAAGAAAAAAGAAACGAAGCACTACTCTAATTTGTTAGCATCAGAGTATGTCCTCCCACTCCGTGTTTGTTCTTAAACTGGAGAAGCAACTACTCCTACCTCATCAAAATCCTCATGTGGCACTAGAGTGAGCAAGTAATGGCCATACTCTAGGTCAGTATCTCCCTCATCACTCATAGGGCTATCTAGAACCTCTATGGGAGAGTTATGCCTCCCCATATAAGCCTTGTGATTCTTATCTTTCTCCTTCACTTCCATCACAAGATTGACTAATTCTTTCTTTCTAAACTTGACCAATTCTTTTGAAACAACCCTACTCCTCAAATTATAGGTGCTCTCAACATCACCCTTATTTTTTCCATGGGCACTCCTCCTACCCTTCGGTGTTGCAAGAGCTCCTGGTATGCCAAGTTTAGTTTCAAGAACATTATCTTGAGATTCATTTAGATGAAGTATCCTATACCTTCAAACTGGGTAGGTAGATATGATGGGTTTACTCATTTCAATAGAGAATAGAATGGGATAAAAGAGACTCTTAATTGCAAGTAAAATTTTTACCAGTTTGTTCTTAAAAGACTTTTGTAGAACAAAACACTCAAACCCACATAATTCCTATCAACTTAAAAGGAGATTGAATAATAAAAAACCCTCACCACCCTAGGACTTTAAAGTTGACAAACTATCTTATATATAATTGAAAAAAGTAGGTATGAGTACCTACTTACCTGAGAAAAATCTACCTTGATATCACTGTAACTTTTTATGCTATCTTTTTCATGAACTAAAACTTGATTTCTTAGCTTCTTATTGCAAATTTCAAAGAAAAATATGGCTGTCAAATCCCATTATATTGAGCAACTTGAGTGTGCTTACCATTAATGCTTGAGGGAGGCTTGTGCAAGCAAGTTGACAATTAATTGCAAGATTTTGAATTTCAATCATTGATTATATGTTGAGATAAATAAACTAATAATTACAATCAAGGTAATTAATTATGAAAAATATAATTGCATGCACTTGTTTCCTTTGTCTAATCAGAAAAGCCCAAGTGGATAGGCATCCACTCTGTTTGCACACTTAATAACCCATTTAGCATTAATGAAAAACATATCGTGTCCAATTTTTCTGCTCACCCGTGGGAATTAATCCACGTGCAATTCATCTCAATAGGATGATGGGGAGTGATTATGACTTAATCTCAAACCATTGGCCCGTACCCTACCTTATTTCATTGTTACCTTTCTGTGTGTACCATTATCTGACAAAATTGATGGTTGTAATAAAAAGTAATCCTTGAATCTTGAATACATGCCAAAATAAATTAATTTAAAAATGGCACCATTTTAGCCCATATGTTCTCTTGATCAAATTTATTAATATATGGACCTTACTAATGTTGATCTAGTCTTTTAGATCATTCCATGTGGTCGTCACTCGCTCCCCAGCTAAGAAGCAAAAGGTACGAGTGGTCCACTCAAGGGATGGCGAGTAGTGGTCAAGATTTACCTACATCACCAATCATCAACCATCGATCCTTGCTCCACAAATCATTCACCATCTCCAAAGCTAGGAAGGTCCCTCCATGAAGCAACAGGTGTCAATTTTCCCACTAGCCTATTATATTTCTTTAATATAAAATGAAATCGGACGAGGTGGCAGGGAGGGGCCAAGATGATGCCACATCACCCAATGACCACCATCGATTTCATTTTAATATTTCTCATGGATCATTCAAAGGTACTAGGTTTTCCAATGTAGAAGACATGTGGCTTACGATTACTATCCCGTGTGATTATTTTAATGAGGAATAAAATGAGTCGGGGAAGTGGGGAATGGTGGATATTTTCCGACGATGATCAAATGATAAACACATAATTTAATATCTGCACATGCTAAAAATGTTAGTTTTAAGAAGGGGTCATCACTAGGAAGACAACAATCAGGGACATAAAAATTAAGGTTAAAACCTTAGGTGAATATTTAAAACCTAAGCTTAGACTGAGACAAAATATTTTGAAAGAAATCGACCCCGATTAAAATAAGGCAATAATTTTAATACGACCATGAGCATCGATCAAGACCACTAGGATCAAGGGGCTGATAAAAACATATCTTGACAACATAAGTCACAACTCGATCTAACATGGAACCTATTACAAAAGGTCAATGACAGATTAGAACATTGGCAAGGATGCGGGCTTAAGAATTATTTAGGAAGGGTTTCTAGCAACATAAACCCTTAAAGTATTGATGAGAGATGAAAGCCTAACTCCCAAGAAAAGGGATCAATCTAAATTTTACAAAATTTTGAGATGGAACATGAAAAAAATTTAGGGGTTCCATCAGTGGCTCATGTTGGGGACACATGCCTCTCACAGGCAAGGTGAGATCCAAAAATCCTAGGTTGAAGCAAACCAGGCATAGAAAACCAAAACTAGGACTTACTTGGACAAGGCAAGAGAACCAAACCAAAGCAACCAACATATACAATATTTACATGTGATTATACAAAATGATCCAACTTCACATTTTCTCATAAGCCCTTTCCTGAAGTGCAAGCTTTGAACCTGCATTCTTCAATTCAATAGGCTTCAACTTTGAAATGGATGGCCCCAAGCCCCCAAAACATAGGACAAGTATTTTCCTCTGTCCAAAACCTTGCTTTCTATTATTTGTATTAGGCCAATACCAAGAACATTTCCATGAACTATCTTCTAACCAATATTTTTATGGTTGCTACCATCAAACATACTGACCATGTGTCCAAATTTGGTATTATCACCATGAATTTTTCATGACAGAAAATTGCAGTTAGACAATACTTGAAACCCATACTCTCTATAATATATGACACCAACCTACTCATTAGCATGTCCTAGTAAAGGCTTATCCAATTGCATTGAGAAAGTTAAACATTCATAATCCACTTGATCATTAAGGTCATATGAGCTGAAACCAACTTCAATTTTCACATCAAACAAAAAACCCTCATAAACACTAGGATTTAGATCTTTATCCAGGAGCATACACCCTAAATTCCTGGAGTCACATTGTAATTCCCCTCTAATGAGTCAAAATACATAGGAGGAAAATTCCTAAAATCATCCCTTGGATTCTATCCCATCCCAAACAAACATTTATCCTGTGTGATGAATAAGAAGTATTCATATGCAAGCATATCTTCAAGATAATGTTTACATTCACCTGAGTACTCTATACCAAGCATATTGTCACATGCTCCAAGACTATGGAAACATGATTTATCTGAATTCATAATAACCTGAGCTATGTTCAGCTCAAGGTCATCACTATGAACCCTATTGTTAATTGCATCCCATGCATCAAATAATACTTCCAGTTTAGGCTCAGTAACATATTTTGATTTAATACTCAAATCATCATCCATAACAATATAAAATGTTTTAAAGGATCACTCAAATAACTCAAAATTAACATAATCAACAACAAGGAATTCTTATGTACCATCAATTTATAGTCATGTCGACTCTAATGTGAAAGGTTCATTGCAATCTAAAGGTTTCTTATTATAATTTGAACCAAAATCCCCATCCTTTTCTTCCTCAATACATTCCTTATTGAGAACAATCATGTCCATTTTTTCTACAAAAACAACAAATTCCATTTTCATTTCATACAGGCAATCATGGACAACTAGGACATGATCTTACTAGGTAGTACCACAATTTTCATCACTTTTAACAGTGAACTCGGGCTCAATATGTTGAATATAAACATTCTTATCTTCAAACACCTCATCACTCATAGCACTAGCATAATTAATATCCAACATAAATGGATTACATTCCCAATATCCTTCACATGGGATTTGTTCTTTGACTTGTAAGGGAAAAACCTCATGAGAATCACTATTATTACACCCTCAGGTAAAGAGAAGGCTCCTAGGTCATCCACATAAAAAGACTCATATTCTTTAGAGAGACAATAAAAAAATTCACTCACCTTATGATCATCATCAGAAGGAGATTCATTATCATATGCACTGTAATCAAAAGGTTTGTTGTGAATGTTCACACTCTCATTTTTTATTATTTTCATTATCACTTTGTAAGGACACATCAACAACACTCACTAATGTACCAATGTCATCATTAGATAGATATTCACTTTTTGAAATATGCTTTTCCATTATTTTAATTGATCTTTGATCCTTTTCAATAAGGCTACCACCACTATCCTTTTGAAACCTCATCCTTTTTATATAATCATACTTAGTTTCCCCAGCAATCCTAATCCAATCCAATATTTGATAAAAATCATGAGGCTTCAATTATTTTGATAAGGTACTAAGCCTTGGATCATAAATTTCATAGAATAGGTCAAAACATACTAAGTCTTCAGGTCTCAACCTTTTGGGGATTTCTAACAAGATATCCAAAAACCTTGTAAACAATTCATATGGTGATTCTCCCTTAGGCTTTTTCATGCTACACATTCTTTGAAAAAAGAGCATTTGATCACCATTGCTTAAATTTTGTTGAGGTTGATCATGTATAGGTCTATGATTAACATGCTATGATGTTGAACAAGTTAAGGCATTAAAAGTATCATCACCTTGACCATCTCTTTCATCCTTATGAATCTCATCTACATGATGTATATTAAGAAAAAAAACACTTGCAAGCATATATCCCTTCATCATTGAATATCTCATGTTATTTTCAATGTCCATAGAGAATTGATATGCATGATGCAATGTTTTGGGATTCTTATATTTTAATAAATAACTCATATCATTATCAAATGCTCCTAGATACACAACCAAACATTCTGCATCACTTGGTCAAATGTTTTTAGGAATATTTTTTATTGCTTTTACAAATATGAGGTTAGAAGCAAGGACCAACTCCTCTTCATCTCTCTGGATTTCCATGAATCTTTTCCTTACCACATTAGGATTAACCCTTTCACCATTTTTTTCTAAAAATGTTATCATGAACTCATTCCATGAAGCTATTGAACTTACTGGTAAATATGAGAACCAATCTCTAGCATCTTCCTTCAAAGACTGAATAAAAAGCTTCATGACAACATCTTCATGATTGACCTCAATAGAGAAATTCCTTTGATGGAATTATAAAGGTTGCATGCTCTACATTTTTTTACTTAATATTCCAGAGGGAGACATAGGGGAATGACTTATTTTCTTGTATCCCTATTCAACCCTAAAATATTAGCTTTACAGTTGATCATTTACAACTTTACTCCTTAATTTGATTATGATTTTAAAGTACATGGATCAAATACATCTATATCATAGTCATTCTATCAGACATATTTCAAAGATAAGCATACTTCTTCAACCCAATACAAATATCTCCAATTACACCTTAGAAGTATGTAAAATTACTACTACTACTCCCCTTATTTGTGCTTTACTCACTTAATAGGGAACAAAATTTTCTCCAGCTCATTCAATATGGTTTTCCTACAAATTTATGCTTCTTGAAAACTAAAACAAGGGAAGTACCTAGATGTGTTGCAGTTGCCTTTGAATTATGCTTGTGACTAGAAGACTTTGCAGATGTGAAGCTATCATCAGGTTCCTTGCATAGAGTCGCCACAACCTTCTCCATAGGAATGAAAATTCAATAATATGGATTTTATTTCACAAGTTGATTTCACTTTAAGCCTCCTTGATCAATGGAGTCACACGTGAATCCTTCATACCTTCTACACCACAACCCTTTCTAGGTTTTGAGTACTCAAAATCTGACCCAGATGTTTAGATTTAGTAAAAAAATTTACTCTCTCAAGTTAATACTAGAGTCCTTTGAAATTTTCTCTATAGCTTCCTATTAGGGAATTTTATTATGTGAAATCAAATCTACCTTATCCTTTCTTCAACAAATTTTCATTCCATTTCACTGGATTTTCTCAAATAATACATTTTGGTTCAGAGATTTCGGCATCACCACCCACATCTAGTGAGAAATTGTGAAAATATTCATGGTATTGTGGTAGATAATGATAATATTTGCAAGATTCAAGGGAAACACAACAAGTTCTTGCAACATTTCCAAGGATTGACTCACAAACATAAAGCTAGGCTTGAAAAATATATTCTCTAGCACATGTTTGACTCTTTAATAGGACAGTTTGCAACCCAATTTCTACTTGTGCATTCCCCAACGAAGTTGCAAAATCTATTGGTTATTGTTTTACAACCAAACTTAATCTTACCATTTACCTATGAATCTGCTAGAATCAAATGATAAGTAAAGTCAAGGATTGGCCAACAAACAAGTACTAAATATTCTTAATCCCTTCTACACTTTGGGTTCTGTGAAACCCAAGAGAGTAATCCTAGCAATGTTCACATAATATTCTTATGACATTTGTATCAATAACATTGCAACATACATAGACAATTCTCATATAGAGGCTTAACAAGTAGAACATATCAAATAAGTTGGTTGCTTCTTAATAATAGTTCACATTTAGTGCATGAGACTGGTAAAACCTCATATCTTTGTAACCCATTTTAGAGAATTTGATTTAATGAATGGTTAGCTAGAAAATTAATCAATACAATGCAATATGATTACCTCACTTAGAGAAGTGACTCATCCTTGGAATAGAGTCGATACTAATATCCACATAATTTGACAGCAATTTTTACACATGACCTTATTTAAAGCTTTGAGAATACTACATTGCAGTATTTCAACATTAAATCTCAACCATCACTTCTTACTAGAATACTAGAACCTAATTTAATATAAACCTATAGTTGTATTCAAAAATTTACATAAATTCTTTGAATTAATGAGCAATAATAAAACAATACACCCATTAGAAATCAATAGATACAAATAAGATAACCCTTGATTATATTATTCATAGTTTATAAAACTAGTACATGGGAGAGAAAATGGTGTCAAACTTGCACTTTTTTGTTCTATTTATGACAGTATTACTATCAGAGCTTCATATACATATTAGCAGACTTGAAACTAAGACTTACCACTAAAATGTTTAGTATTCCTTACAATTTTTTGTGTATTCAATTCTAGAACAACTAACCATCCAACAACCTTTGTAATCGGCCCTGAAATACCATTTATAGAGATATGGGAGTGAAAATCATTAGGCTGAAGTTACAATTACAATTACATTTGCATTTGACAGTTAATTTCACTTTAATTTTAGATATTCCCTAGATAGTTACATTTAATCATTGATAAATATGGGGAAAACCAAAGACAAAACTCCATGAAGTACATTGAACAAGAAGAGCCAATCTTCCAAAAGGCATCATTTGTTGCTGCAATAGCACCAAAATCCTTCATCCACGTTGATCAAAGAAGATTCTCCGTTAGCACCAAGGAAAAAACATACATATTAACCAAAAAAGGAATATTTTCCATCAAAGTAATGGTGTCAAACACCTCTCCTTGATACCAGCCAAAAGAGTTTCCACATTAACATCAAAGAAAAAAAACCATATACTTGTTGATGAGGACAAGTCCACTATAGTGGACCTGATGTCATAAAAAACAAAAACAAAATCGAGGTGCTACTCTAATTTTTCACCTTCAAAGTATGCCCACCCACTCCATGTCCATGCTTAAACTAGAGAACCTACTACTCTTCCCTCATCATAATCCTCATGTGGCACTAAAGTGAGCAGGTAATGGCCATACTCTGGGTTAGTATCTCCTTCATCAATTGCAGGGCTATCTGAAACCTCGATGGGAGAGTTATGCGTCCCCATATAAGCCTTGTGATACTTATTTTTCTTCTTCACTTCCTTCAAAGGATTGACTGATTCTTTCTTTCTAAAGTTGACCAATTCTTCTGAAACAACCCTACTCCTCAAATAATGGGTGCTCTTGACATCACCCTTCTTTTTTCCACAGGCACTCCTCCTGCCCTTTGGTGTTGCAAGAGCTCCCAATATTCCAAGTTTTGTTTTAGGATCATCATCCTAAGATTCATGTAGATGAAATCTCTTATACCTTCAGACTAGGTGGGTAGATATGCCAAGTTCAATCATTTTCACAGAGAACAGAAGGGGAACAAGGAGACTCTTACTTGTAGGCAGAATTTTTACCAGTTTGTTCTTAAAATACTTTTGCAGAACAAAACACTAAAACCCACATAATTCTTATCATCTTAAAAGGAGATTGCATACTACAAAACCCTAACCACCCCAAGACTTTAGAGCTGAAAAACAATCTTATACACAATCAAAACAAGGTATGAGTACCTACTTACCTAGGATAAAGCTTCCTCAATATATTTCTAACTTCTTACTCTATCTTCTTCATGAACTAAAACTTGATTTCTCAGCTTCTAATTGCAAAATGTGAAGAAAAATATGGCTATAAACTCTCATTATATTAATTAACTTGAGTGTTCTTACCATTAATTCTTGAGGGAGGCTTGTGCGAGTGAGTTGACAATTATTCGCTAGATTTTAAATTTTAGTCATTGATCATATGTCAAGATAAAGCTACTAATAATTAAAATTAGGTAAATTAATTATGAAAAATATAATTGCATGTGCTTGCTACCTTTTTCTAATAATAAAACCCCAAGTGGATAGACATCCACTCTGTTTGCACACTTAATCACCCATTGAGCATTAAATAAAAGCATATAATTTCCAATTTTCCCTCTCACTCGTGGGAATTAATCCACTTGCAATTAATCTCAATAGGATGATGGGGAGCGATTATGATTTAATCTCAAATCATCATCCTGTACCTTGCCTTATTTCAATTTACCTTCCCATGTGTACCATTATCTAAAATAATAGATGGTTGTAATCAAAATAAATCCTCAAATATTGAACACATGCCAAAAGAAATTAATTTAAAAATGGCACCATTTTATCCCATATGTTCTCTCCCAAATTTATTAATATTTGGCCCTTACTAATGTTTATCCATCCTTTTAGATTGTTCCATGTGGTCGTCACCCACTCCCTTGCTGAGAAGCAAATGGTACGAGTGGGCCCCTCAAGGGATGGTGGGGAGCGGTCAAGATTTACCCACATCACCCACCATCAACCATCAATCCTTGCTCCACAAAGCATTCATTGTCTCCAAAGCTAGGTGGGTCCCTCCATGAAGCAACAAGTGTAAATTTTCTCGCTAGCTCATGACATTTGTTTAATATTAAATTAAATCAGACAGGGTGGTAGGGACCAGCCAAGATGAAGCCACATCATCCAATGACTACTGTCAATTTCTTTTTAATGTTGCTTGTAGATCATTCAAAGGTACCTAGCTCACCAATGTAGAAGACACGTCGCTTGCGCTCACTATCCCATGTGATTATTTTAATGAGGAATAAAATGAGATGGGGAAGCGGGGAATAGTGGATATTTGCTCATGATGATCAAACAGTCAACATAGAATCTAATATCTACACATGCTAAAAATGTTAGTTTTAAGAAGGGGCCATCACTAGGTAGATGATAGTCAGGGACATAACAATTAAGGTTAAAACCTTGGGTGAATACTTAAAACCTAAGCTTAGACTAAGATAAATATTTTGAAAGACATTTACCCCAATTAAAATAAGGAAATAGTTTTAATACGACCATAGGCATCGAATGGGACCACTATGATTAAGGGGCCAGTAAAAACATGATCTTGACAACATAAGTCACAACTGGAACTGACCGAGAACATGTTACAAAAGGTCAATGGCATATTAGAATGTTGGAAAGGACACAGGTTTAGGGATTATTTAGGAAGGATTTCTAGCAACATAAACCCTTAAAGTATTGATGAGAGACGAAACCCTAAGCCCCAAGACAAGGGGTCAATCCAAATTTTTTTATAATTTTGAGATGGAACATGAAATTTTTTAGGGGTTCCATTAGGTAGTAGTGTTTGTGATTGGTACAATTAGGTGGTGTATATCTTTTGTCCCCAAGGGGAGTATGTAGAATAGAGAAATTATCAGAAGAAGTAGTAAAGTATGAGTAGTGAGAGTTGTATGAAGAAGAGAAATGGAAAGAAAGTAGTTGCTTCTTGATGTCACAAGTGGCGTCAAAGTGATGTATGGAGATGCCAAAAGGGAGAGAAAATATGAAAAAATGTTTTTTAGTTGTTCTCCCTTTGAGAAAGCATAAATGAAAGAGTAATAAGAAATATAAAGTATGCAAGAGAGAGATTTGGTTGTGTTGGCTTCTATTTTCCATTGATGTCAAAGGGGGAGAGAAAGTTGGTTGAAAAACCATAGTGCAAGAGAATATGATCTAAAAAAGGGGGCTGAATGGAAAAAGGAACAAAGGGAGAGAGTATGATATGAAGAAATCATCTATTAGGGGGAGAGAGAGTGATGTTTGTAGAGAGTGTGAAGAGTAAGAGATTCCCTAGTCAGGGGTAGTGTTGCTTGTTGTATATTTTTTGTTGGTTTCTTTTGTTGTTGATGGTTTTTCCAAAGAGTTGGTGTTGCCATCAATGACAAAGAGGGATGTTGTTGGTGTTGTCATTGATGTCAACACAATGTTAGAATATTGTTGGTGTTTTCATTTATGTAAACCTCTAGTATAGTTGGGAGATTTTTGGAGTGCGTTGGTAGTGTTGGATGTGTTGTTTGATGGCATAATCATGTCAATATTAGTGTGGAGAGTGGTTGTGTTGTTGTATAGTATTGTACTATGTTGTCATCTATGATATGGCTTGATGTAAAAATATAGTGTACTCATGATTAGAAATGTTTCAAATGTTGTAGATGTGTTGAAGAGGTGTTTACAATGTACTCGATGCAATTGGTTCACTTGGTTTCCAAGTGCTTTTGAGGAAAAATGAATAAAAGAGTGTATTGTGATAGAGGTTTGTCCAGTCTTATGGACCACATTTCTTCATGGTTGAAGATATTCTTTTGTGGTTTGGACGTGATGATCAAAGGAGTTCAAAGGTGTTATATCCAAAGTTTTAGGCTCTTGATTGTGTAGAAGTGGAAGATGTGTTTGATAGTTGGTGTGCCTATGATGAAGGTTGTTTTGGAGAAATGAGATTACTACACATTTCTTATCTTATAGATTTTAGAATGTTCTTATATTGTATGTAACTTATTTCCCTTGAGGTTTCAAGTGTTAAGGTGTTCTACAAGGTTGGTTAGTGGTATGTTTGTGCTAATGTTTCTTGCTGCACAAAATGAATTTTTTCTTCATTTTAACGCGATTATATTTGTGGTGTTGAATATTCTAATGATGTGGAATATTCCTAGAGGTTGTGGAGAGATTTTTTGTTTTCTATGTTTTTTTTTGGACCTACAAAGGCATGCATGTGGTCACTTGTTACTGTTAGTGAAGGTTTGGATGACCTAGCATAATAGTGCTAATTATGGAGGGTTTTTGTTTACAAAAGTGTAGCGAAGCATTTTGGTGTAGATTTGGGTCCTAGTGAACCCTTGTCATGGTCTTCCTTCACTTCTTTCCACCATAGAAGTGTTTCTAGTTTCAAACTATTTTGGAGTTACACATTTGAGGTGCATACATTTCATTAAGGTTGTGGATGGTATAAATGTAGGGTGAAGTTTGTATGGAGTGTGTGGCAAGTGTAAGGTGTAAAAGATGTAAATGTGATTGAGTATAGTGATTTGAGTGTGAGCTTAACTTCTTATGGCTTCTAGATGTAGTGAGTTGAAGGTGTCAACATTTTAAATGTGCTTAAGTTTATAAGAGGTTGTGAGCCAAAGGTTGCAGATGGCATACATTTGTAATGGTTTATTTCTCATGTTGCATTTATGTTTCACATGTTTACATTCTGATAATGCATGATTAGGGTTTAAAGGTTAATAAGGGTTTTAATTTGAATGAGGGATTGAATTTTAATGTACAACTGATTCACTCCCCACTCTTAGTTGTCTTGTGCATCTAACATTAGGTGGGTGAAGCAATAAATGAGATCAAAGGAATAGGGAAAGAAATAAATAATTCAATGGTTGTGAAGAATGTCCAGAGAACTCTACCTCATTGAATTGATTCAAAAGTTTTTTCTATTGAAGAGGCCAAAGATCTAAAGAAAATTATCATGGAAGATATGTTTGGGTCTCTCACTGTGTATGACATGAGAAATGATGTCCAAGGTACATGATGGCATCTTCACATTTTGTAAATTTGAAGTCCCTATTTCTCTTCAATGTGTCGACAAAGCGTAGGCCTAAATCCTATAAAATCTACCCTAGTGCCCATCTTCATTGATTAATATTTTACAACTTAGAGGTCATCTTGAAAATCCAATTTGTAGAATGTTTCTTGGTGCATATGGTAACATGCCTGCTTAGTTTTATGCCCCTAGGATAAATTTTGATAAGCTATTTAATCCTTTTCTGACCGCAACTAGGCTAAAATTGGTGTTCCATAAAGTTTCAAATTTCACAATTCTAAAGGCAACCCATTTCTTATTTTGGTCTAATACATCTCTAGTTTTGTTTTCATAAAAATTGGAGGTCATATGATGCATTATTTTAATGCTTTTTTGTTGTGGCGAACATGTCCTATATGTTAGTTAACAAAGGAGGTACCAAAATTTCAATTGTTGGGTGAAATCTGAATTAAAACCCATGTTTTAAATAATTAATTATGGTCTCTCACAAAAAATCATGGCTCTAGGGATCCTAGTTTGCACAAGTATTTAAAATATTCTAAATTTTTTAAATAATTTGCAAGTATAGTGTAGTGCAAATGAAGATTTTACGAAAATTTTAATATTTGTTTTGAACTTTATAAAGTTTAAAATTTTGCTAAAGGAAAGCTTCCCCGCGAGCCTGCTACCATGAAAGATCATGACAATAGATGTGAGCGAGGAAGTGGGGAAGGAATTTGGAGCCTTTGGGTGGGGATTAAAATATTCCAACATTGTTTATCAACCATTGCACACATTTTTATGGCCTTTGCAAATATTTAAATGTTTTATTTTTCTTTCCCCACCAACCCGCTAGAGTATTTGATGACATCAGAGAATGGAAGCAAGGAAGTGGGGAATCACTATTTCCCCTTATTTCTTTTGTTGGATTGGTTGATTTAGCATATTATTGTTGTTTTCATGTGATTTGAAGAACTTTCGTCACTATGAGAAGGAGAATTTTAATGTGGAAGGGTAGAAATTAATCTGTTATTACATTTTTTGGTTGGGGCAGATTTTTAGACACATTTACAAGCTGAAAAATATTTTAATGCAACCTCCAGAAATGTATCTCAACCATTTATATTGTCTAGGAAGTAATTTTGGCAATGTTTTATGCACTATTTGGTTGTCAATGAGGTCAAAAACACTGAATACTCATAAAAGATGACCTGCAAGTATTTTTAATCTTGTTGCAATTATCAAAGGAGTTGAGAATTTAAAGCAGGGGCCTATCGGTTGAATATGTATTCAAATGGTTGCCAGATAAATGTTTGACAAAATTTCAAACTATTTGCATTGTGAAATGAAGGATCAAAAAGTCAAAATAAATGATTGAAATCATCTACTTGAATGCTATTGTTGATGTTAATAGCATTTGGTTAAATAATTTTCACTTACAGAGCATAATAGTAACTTCATAAATGGGTTTTGATCTAGGAGTGAAAATTTTCACTTGCTAGGTAAACATACTATTGTAAATGACTTTTTACATATAGTTAAAAATGTTGCACGGGAATGAAGGAAAAGTGACAAAGAATATTTCAATTGCAAAGAGGAGGAAAAAAAAAAGGAGAATCATCTTCCAGGTGCAAATTAGGTTGCAGATCAAGGGTACAGAGGTGTGCCATGTGCCACCAAGGATTTATTTCTAGTGCTTCTCAATTGTTTTCTCCTTTATCTTAAAATGTAATTTTTGTCTCATTCCTTAGGGTTCTAATTTTTGTCAAGGTTTTTAGCTTTATGTTTTGGCCATGAAAGAGGCTATGTACTATAATCATTGAATGCTAAGGGTAAAGATTCAAATGTTGCAAGTCCATATGTTGTAATGCTCTTGTAGCTTGAATGCATAGATATGAATGCATAATGTTATGTGATTATCTCCATGTATGGGAAGTAATATCTTTTCGAATTGAAATAACAAAGTTATTGAAATTCTCTCAAACACACTTGATGTTTGAGTTGTCTACTTGTTTTCTTTACATTTAAGGACTAGTGTAAATGCTTGAAATTAGGTAATGAGGGTACTGTATTTTCAAATGGATTACTAAGTATGATTTCATGACAAGCTTAAGTAGACCTTTCTGTCATAATGTGGTAGAATGTTTTAGGTCATCAATATTATGTTATAGCATTATGGTATTGTATGTATAATATGTGAGTCTGTAGCCCAAGGTAGGAAATGGTCTTGCACAGTTGTCTATCCCCATTCTCGGAAACAATCTTTAAATTCAAACAACTTTTAAATGATTTTGTTCTATATTTCATTTGTAGAAGTGCAATGTACTTCCATATTCTCATGCTCTAAATTTTGAGTGTTGTGAAGGATTAGCCATTCTTTTGAAATTTTTCATTTATTGAGCACTTACATAAGAATTCATCTATTATTTATAATGTACATGGTCATTTGGTTGCATAAATTCATAGGTATATTGTGTGAGATTATCCTCTTAGGTTTAGTAGAGCCTGAAGTGCAGGGGAGAAAAGTGTAGAATCCATCTCCCATTTCTTGGCCACTAATATTGAAGTTATTAGGCATAAGAATTGGCTTTCCTTTAGAGGATTTTCAAGGTTCGGCTTGAAAAAGCACCAATAGATTGGAGATTCTATTGAGGATGAACTTTGAAATTTGGTTGCAGACTGTCTTATCAAAGACTCATTAAAATATAAAAAACATTATTTGTAACTAGATTAAATTGAGAGCTGTGGAATTTTTTTCCCATCTAAGTCACCAATTGATTGGTGACTCTACTAGGGAGAAACAGTAACAAGTCTATGAGAAAAGTCAAGAATTTGGTGAATTTGAACATTTGGTTTTGATGTTGAATTTTTTTTAAAGAATTTATGCGTGACTTTGTTATTGGAGAAGACCCAAAATGAAATTCATCCTTGAAAGACCTCCATATATTATTTGATGTTTAGTCATCTATGAAGAGAGGTGGAAACTCTATCAAAAGAACTTGATGAAGATGTGAAGAAGATTTCAAATCTACAAATATTTCCAAATATGAAGGAAAATTTACAATAGCTACAACCTATCCATGTATTTTAATGTTTTGGTTTTCATGAAGAATAGATCTATGTATGAAGACCATGTTTGAAAGTACTAGAAAACTTTGGTTCCCTTATTCAGTGAAAATGAGCACTATAACAAATGGATAAAGGGATATTGAGAAGTAGATAGTTGTAGAGAGAATATGTTTTATTTGTAAATATGTATGACTATTCTAGTTTCTCCTCTACAAGCTTTAATTTCATTCCAAAAAAAGAGTCATTTCCTTAAAGAAATATGTTCACTAGTGAAATATATAACACTCTATATTTCAACAAAATCCAGGGTTATCCACACTTAACTCCTCTTATATCATAGACCTAATGAATCGGTACGTATTAAATATACCAAATGAATCAATATGTATTGATATCTTTTATGGACTTGAGTGAGGTTTGAGTACCATGCCAACCGATTGGAAGACCCCTAATCTTAAGTGCATATATCAATGGATTTCAGTAAATGAATAAGTGATAGATCAGTTTGGAAGTGGTTTCCTAACTAAACTATGTGATGGTACTTTTTCCAGACTTGATCAAATAGATTTGGATGGTGTAGGAGAAGACAATGATAATACATCTTGTAGTGATGAGGATGTTGTTTTTGAAAAAACTACAGAGAAAATATGTGTAGATGAGGTTTGCATCCCTAATAGTTAGAATATAAGACATGATGAGATGAATGAAACATATGAATCCACTCCTATTTTCTTTGAAAATATGGAAATAGGGAGCCAAATTTTTGTATCAAATGAAGATTGGAATGATGTAGATGATACTAAAAGCATATTCTCATTTATTGACAAGGAGAAAAGGTATTATGATAAATCCTTTGGTTCAGTTGCATCAATCTCATTTAAAAATGCAGTAGAAGTTTGTGTTGATTCTAAGGTTTCATTTTTCATGGTGATAACATTGTTGTTGTAGATGGAAGTCTACAACTAGATGAGGAACATTCCTATCTAGGTGATCAAGATGATTACAATCTTGTTTCTAGTCCTAGTGACTGTGATTCCTCTTGTTGGCCTCTTACAATGATCTCATAACTAATCCTTTATAGCCATGATTTAGAGACTGCACATCTAACCTGAATAGCCATTCAATCATCATGAAGGTGCATTTAACTTGTCAACCTAGGGATGTGAACATGAAATGGGTGAGCATTGTATGTGCACTAGGGGCTCAAGTAGTCATTATGTTTTATAGCTAAGAAACACAGTACTGAAAGTAAATTGCTGAAAGGAAATAAAGCAAATGTTGAACATCAAACAACAACTATGCTTAAGTTGAAATTCTGAGCAAGAATGAAAATTTGTGCAACAAACAAGGACTACTATGTCTTCTTTGCCTGCAGGAATAGACATAGAATGGAATTCTAGTGGTTGTAGAAACAATCAATGCTAGATTTCTAACTAAGTACCAAACAACAAGTAATACTAAACTAATGCTAAACTAAGAAGATAGATTACTCACCAAGTGGGCCCCCTTAGATAAGTATCCTCTAAACTAAAAAGAACTTAGATGGTCAAACTCAGAACTCTATTTCATTCACTATAAATCATGCATACAAAGAATCATGTATTTGTATTACTGAAACTAGAGAATGAGAGTACAATATAAAATCATGCAACCTCCTGGAGAAGGAGCATCGAATCATTATTTATACTATAGCTAAACAAGGCAGTCAACTCAACTACTGGGAGGATTCCATTTAGGGAAAACAGGGGGAAGTGGAGCGACACCGATTACACATGCATGGAATCCATTCAGACATGCAAGTCAAGTGCATATCCAACACAATAGTAACGCCCATGCATGCTTGATCATTAAGGTCCACTGCAAGGTGATTATGTTTAGTTACATGAAGAATCTTTGTTGTCGACTGCCTTTGACTTCGAGCGATATCTCAGTTGGGTGTTATGGTGCATGCCCAGCTAGTGGTGCCTTCCTCAACTTGGCATATTAAATTTGCATGTCAAGGTTAGTATGCATAATAACTACACATCAATAACCACTCTAAGAAAAATTCATTAATCACATGCAAGATCAATATAGATGACCCACATATTATTCCAAATATCATCAAGGCTTGTAGAGATAAGATAATGTCAAATGTCAATGGTTTGAGGGAAACATTATGCAAATACCAACACTTAAGCATCAAATTCCATGACATCTATGAGCAAATAGACAATAGATTCTACCCAAAACTAGACCAGAAACTAGGCTCATCACTCCCCCCAACCTAATGTTTTGTTTGTCCTCCAGTAGGGGAAGAGTTGTTCTTCTGCCTGGTCAAAGTTCTGAAAGTTGCAACTCAGAGTTTTCCAACATCCATGGCTATAGTATGTGAGTCAGGATCCCAATAGTATCCTCTCAATCTATCAAAATTGTCCCATCTCTACCTCTCTGTAGCAATTTCATTCTGGTAGAATCTAAAATTTGGCACGAGCCACATGAGCATGGGTGGCTGAAAATTCAGGGGAAGCCAATGCCATCCCTAAGTTCTCCCAATCCGAATATTTTTCTCAATTCTTTTTAATGTTACAGCATAATTGTGGATGGAATGAGGCTCAACCTATTTTATCTCATTAGTCAAACTATTCCATCTCTGAGATAAACATCTCCCCATAGTTTCCTCCTTTGTTTTTGTTTTTACCTCATACTGAGTGTAAACTACCTCAATCCAATGCATAATCCTATTATCATAACTTCGTCTAAGCAGCATTCTGTGGGGTATGTGCCAGATCATGATGGGCCAAAAAGTGGCAGTATGATGGGTATTTGTAGGGTATATGGCTGACGACTATTTTTTTACCAAAAATTGATGAAATGAAAAGGGTTTTTAAAGAAGATTCTCATCTTTCCACCAATATAAATTATGCTTTACTTTTAATTTAATAAATAATTATTATTCATTTTCTATTTTAATTATGACTAAATTCCTAATTGATAGGTTGATTGAAAAAAATCTATAGCTTTCAAACGATATCACATTTTTTGAATTCAAAACATGTGTCACATTCTATTCTTCACATACTATAGGATTAAACAAAAAATTGAATTTCATGAAGTTTTGACCAAGTTAAGGTGGTTAGACATACCGATTTTTATATTTTTTAAAAGTTGTAATAAAAAAATCATAATTAATTATTTACTTAGAAAAAATTACAAAAATTATGCATCACATCGGGACATGAGTCCTCTACTTATATCTAAAATCTTATAAAAAATAACTATCATTTTATTGTGGTTAGGGTGGTCAAACAGACACATATTTCTTATGTTTTCCCTGAAATTTAAGTACTACTACATTGAAATTTCAAATTTTCACTAAATAGATTTTTTTTTTGTTAAATAAACCTAGTAGTTTAGAAACTACATTCAATTTTCTATAGATTCTATTCTTACATATTTTTTAAATAATATAGATAACTTATTCAATTTTTTACGTCAAGTTGCCTAACTCTAATTTTTCTGAATTTTTTGCCACTTAAGGGCCTATTTTTTTCATGATGATCCTGCACATACCCTGTGCCATTCTCTGTAAATATCCCTTGGTTTGCTTGATTCAGCTCTAAGAGATAGAGGGATATCAGATTCCAGCTATTTATAAGCATTATGTTGTTGTCCCCAACTAATCTCATTTTGCACCCAAGACATGTATGCTCTCAATTGAACATCCCCAACATATAGCAGTGGGTTCCTATCATGGTCTTTTGTGCCAACATAATTATGTAAATAAAATTCACATAGAAAAATCTTCATTTCAGGGGAGGCAATCCTATAAGCATTGAAAAATTCCATAGGGGTATCAATAGAAGGATTCAAACCTGAGGCAAGTCTTGACATATTAAAAGACAAATACTTCTCTTTTAGGAGAAGAGCATAGACCCTCAAGGGTTCTCTACATTCCAAAATCTTGGGTGTCAAAGTTGCCATATCATCTACCCTCTGCTTCAAGGTAGCAATTTCTACATCTTTTTCCTCAATCTCTTCATCTTTCTTTTGAATTTCCTCCTTCAGCTTCTATTTTTCCTTTTTCCATTCTTCCTCCCTTCTTTGTATCTCTTTCCATAGATTTAAAATTGTTGCATGTACTGTAAAACTAGGAGGATTATGAATTCCTACCAATCATTTTGTTGATAGCGGCTCCTCATATGGCACTATTTGCATAGATTTAGGTTGTCTAGTTATCTTTAGTTGTAAGGGTGTTGTTTCTTCTTCCTTTTTTTGTAGGGACTCTTGTTCTTGTTGTGGGTGCAAGAGCTCTTGCTATAGTTCTGGTTGTTGCTGTAGGACTTCACACTATAGGACTTCATGCTCATGTTGCAGGAAGTTATGTTTTTCCTCCAATTCTTCTACAATGCTAGCAAGATTGGTTAGTGTTATGTTTGTTGCTCTCTTAAATATGTCTTCTTCGTCTTCAATATGCTCTTGCTCCATTGGAGCTTCAAGGCCCTCATATGGGTTCTAACTAGGTTTAGGGCCTTCCTATAGTGGTGTACCAATTGCAAACCCAACTCGTCTCAATTTCTTGGGAGGTCTTTCACGTTTTCCCTTGGCTACCAGAAGAACAACATTAGCTTTCCTCTTTTTTGGACTTGGTATTTTTATTTCTATAGGTTGTGCTTTAGCTTTCCATTTTCTCATTTCTACCTCTTTATTGTGCCCTGGTTTTCATGAGGGTTTCAAGTGGAACCTCATCATCATAATTTGAGGAAGAACTTTCTTTTTTTGAGTGCTTTTCTCTAGAAGAACTAATTTCTATGGTTTCCTCAGTTGTAGGAGGATTTATGCTAGATCCAACACTAGAGGTTGAAGCACTAGGAATGGATTTAGCTATGCTTACTCTCCTGCTAGATCTATGAGATCAAGGTATATCCCTAGGTGGCAAATGCTCAACATTGACAAACTCTTCCTGGCAATAATCTTGATCAACTTTAATAAACTCTTCCCATGTCATTCCAAAAACATCACGTAGAGATTTTTCAAATAGCAATTTAATCAAGCAATGGTGGGAAACAAAATTATCCCTACCTTTCTGGTTCTCGGTCGCCATGATTGAGAGAATATTGTACAACATGTTGGGCACATTCATCCTCCTTCCATGCCTCATGTGATTCAAAAGCTTGAAGTGGACAGAATGCAAGTTTGACTGGAAACCCTCACAAGTAATGTATTTAATGACATACATAGCTACCAACTTCCATAACTCGGGCTAAGACATTATTTTTGCACCCTGCTTGTCTATGCTCAATAGGGGGTTGTTTGGTTCTATGAATTCATCCCTGGCTAACCTAACATCTCTAGAAACAGGGTAATTTTTTCCATCAACAATTAACCTTGTGACCTCTGTGATTCTTCCCTCTATTGCCACAACTTCTAACCCTTTTACTGTGGCTTTTCCTTTTAAGAATGTCTAGGAAAATTCAAGGGCAATGCCTTCATCAAAACCATCTAACTTCAAAATGTAATCTATCCATCCACAATTTTGAAATTTGGCTAGGCACTGTGCATCCTATAGTAAAGTATCATGCACCGTGGGTTCGTTTCAAACTAACCCACCTCCCATTGTATGTAATCAAACAAGTTCTCTGCAACTTATTTCCTGCAATTCCCCTTCTAAAAATCAAATGCAGTTCGCTACAATGTCTGCTAAATTATTTATTTTTTCCTTTTTGCTTACAACACAAGATTTTGATAGGGCAATAATGGCAGGAAAAGGAGTAATAAAGGAGAATTATGATAGGAAGAAATGGCAGCTGTAGTTATTGTCACTTCATGCATGTAAGCTGTTATGTTGCTTTGATTTCAAATCAACTCATTTAAAAATTTCTGACATACTCTATTGTGATTTGACACATGGACAATAAAATATTTGCATCCTTTTCGTTTCCCTCCCCCCAACCTAAATTTGGACATGTGTTCACACATGTGAGATGGGAGTGGTGATTGATAGGCAATGATGGAATTTATGCGAATACCTATACTAGCGTATAATGATTAGATGAACATACTTAAAATATGATTAAAGATAGAAATTAATGCGCACATACCTGAATGTGTGGAAGATTTGCTACAAAGATCACTGATAAAGTAATGCTTGCCTTGTTAGAAAATGAATTGAGCAATGAATGAAGATGAGGTGGAATGAGGTGAGGTGGAATGAACTGATGGAAGATAGAGAAGGGTGGTGATGAATGGGTGGATGGGAGGATGACAAAGAAATGGACTTCCACATAAGTAAAAGTCTTTAAATTATGAAAATTACGTAATTCAATTAGGCTGGAGGAGGGACACTAGGTCCACCACCTTCAACTATAGGAAACTTTGAGTGTTGGGTGAATTGCTACAAGAAGTCTTCTTTAGAAGTTGGCTTATGATATAATATGAGGCAATGACCGTTGACAAGTAATTTGAGCCTGAAAGGGTCAATGGTGGTAATTTGAGCCTAAAAGGGTCAATGGTGGTAATTTGAACGACTCCATTGGGAAAGACTTTTACAATTTCGTATGGTCCTAGCCATCTTGTGTGCAATTTCCCTGCATTGTCCTAGTATCTTGAATCATAGAGCAAGGCCCAATCTCCTAGTTTTAATTTCTTGTCCTTGATAAATATGTCATGCTACTTGATTCATAGATTTTGCACTACTTTTGTATGTTGTAGGGCTGCTCTCCTTATTTCATCCAAAGCATTTAGTTGCATGATTCTTTCTCTCTATGCTTCAGAAATTTCCATCCCTAAATCCATTGTTGTTCACATATTTTTATGTTCAAATTCAATTGGCATCATAGTTGTCTTTCCATACAGTAACTCAAATGGGGTGAAGCTCGTAGTTGTTTTCCATGTTGTCCTATAAGCCCAAATAGCTTTAGGTAATTTGTTTTCCCAATATTTCCTATGGATAGCTACTGTTTTAGTCAGGATGGATTCAATTTCTTTGTTTGTCACCTCAACTTGACCATTAGCCTAGGGGTGATAAGGTGTAGACTTTTTGTGCCTTATATTATACTCATTCACTAGTGTTGCAACAAGAATTGATGTGAATTTGGGCCCTTGATCAGTCACTATTTCTCTTGGAACTCCATATCTTGTGAAAATTTCTTGCATGCTTCATGGCCTTAACTTCTACCCATTCGGTTACATAATCAGTGCATACCAATATATAAGACTTACCATTTGATGGAGGGTGGATTGATCCCACAAAATCCAATCCCCACTTGTTAAAGGGAGTGATTAATACCTGAGGGCAGAGTGGCATCTCATCAGATTTGGTTGGTTTTCCCATTCTTTGACACCTATCACATTTTCTAGTATACCTTCTTGCATCCTTGTGGAGTGTTGGCTAGTAATATCCTGTGTTCAAAATCTTCATTGTTGTGCTTTTGGCTACAACGTGTCCTCCACATGGTTCATTATGACATGCATGTAAAATGTCATATGTCTCATCTTCTCATGACATGGTTAGGTCCAGTATAAAATAAACATCCAGCAATTCAAGAGAAAGGAAAAGATTTTTCAATGAGTTCCCTATTCTCTTTTGGGGAGAAGTGAGAAGGAACTCTACTTGTAACCAAGTAATTGGCTATGTCAACATACCAGGATATTTGTACACTGAGAGAGAATAGATGTTCATTAAGAAAGGAGTCATTTATGGGTTGATTGTCTTTTGATGTAGTTAGCTTTGAAAGAAAATCCGCAACAACATTAGCCTTGCTTAGCTTATCCACAATGGTTATATAAAACTCTTGCATAAACAACAATCATCTTGCCAATCTACCTGTGATCAAAGGTTTATTCATGAAATATCTAATGGTTGCATGATCAATGTGCACAAATATTTGGTTGCCCATTATGTAATGTCTAAATTTGTTCAGTGCATAGACTACTACCAACATCTCTTTCTCTATCACTGTATAATTGAATTCAGCTCCTTCAAAATTTTTGTTGACAAAGTAAATAGCACTTTCAACAGCTCCCTCTTGTTGTCCTAAGACTACTCCTATGGAATAATCTGATGCATCAGTGTGAATGTGGAAAGGAAGCTCCCAATTGGGTCCCTTGAGTATAGGGGCATGAGTCAAAGTTGCCTTTAAGTCAGAAAATGCCTTGTCACAAGCTTTAGTCCACTGAAATTCAGCGTCTTTAGTGATAAGGGTATATAATGGTGTTGCTACCTTGCTGAAATCCTTGATGAATCACCTATAATATCCTGCATGATCCAAGAAACTCCTAACATCCTTCTATTTCGTAGGTGTAGGAAGATTCGTGATTACCTCAATTTTTGTAGGGTCCACTTGAATTCCCTTGTGGGAGATGTAGTGGCCAAGAACTATACCCTTTTTGCATCATCATGAAGAATTTTTCACTATTTAAGGACAAGTTTTGATCCTTGTACCCTTGTAGGACTCTCTTAAGATTCTCCAATACTTGATCAAAATCAACACCATAAGTGGTGAAGTCATCCATATAAATCTCTTTGCAATCATGAGAAATGTTTGAAAATATGCTAATGACTGCCCTCTGAAAAGTTGCAAGTGCATTGCACAAGCCAAATGGGAGTACCGAATAGGCATAGGTCCCCATAGACAAGTAAATGTGGTCTTCTCTTGGTCTTTTGGTGCAAATTGAATCTAGTTGTAGCCACTGAATCCATCTAGAAAAGAGAAGTATTGCTTTCCTACAAGGGTGTCCAAAACTTGATCAATGAAGGGTAAAGGAAAGTGATCCTTTTTGGTGGCAACATTAAGCTCTCTATAATCAACACAAACTCGCCACTTCCCTCCTTTCTTGGGCACAATCACTAATGGGAACACCCATTGACTACTTGAAATTGGGTAAATAAATATTGCATCTAGAAATTTCTATAGTTCTCCTTTCACAATTTCTCTTAGTGTAGGGTTAATCCTTCTTTGTGGTTGTCTTACTAGAGTGCAATCATCTCTGATATAAATTTTGTGGATACAAAGTTTAGGATCTAGTCCTTTCATATCATGATAATACCATGTGAATGCATGTTGATGGGCCCTTAATAGATGTGCCAATAATAGTTGTTGCTCTTCATTCAACTTACTATTAACATTCAGATATCTTGCCTCTGACACATGTACTTGTGTAGTTAATTCTATCATGGCTACTTCATTAATACATGGTACCTTTAGTTCATATGGAAGCAATGTATAGAATGTACCTGTTGTTGTAGGAAATCTATCTGCAGGAATAGTGTCTATAGGAACAGTGGTTGCAGGAAGAATAGGCAAAAGTGTCCTAACTGAAGTAGAAGATGACGCTTCCCCCACTTCATAATGGTTCTGAATGATTTTCTTCAACACCTCATCATCATCTTGGAGTTGCATGAAAGATATTCTACCTAGCATCATAAGCTGAGCCACAAAATTCACTTCCTCGGCCTCTTCACCAACTTGTGGCCATACAAAATTTTCTTCATCATGAGATGGCTGAGTAGGTGGATAAAGATCAAAATTTTTAGTACTCCTTCCATCTGAAATGTTCATGTCACCAGACTGAGATCCAATGTATGCATCTGTAGTTTCCAACCAAGGTCTTCTAAGAATGATGGGATACTCGCCTAGTGTAGCCTTAGGAGAAAGAATCATAAAATCTACTAGATATTCCTAGGAGTCTAGAACTACCCCAAGATCCTCCACTACACCATCAGGCTTAATAGTAGAGTTGTCAGCAAGTTGTAGGATAGTAGGAGTAGATCTCATACTTGCAGTATTTAGTTGTTGCAGGAAGTGTTTGTTCATTACATTAATTGCTGCCCCTAAATCAATCAAATCATTCTTCACTTGGATCCCATTTATGACAACTACTACCACAGGACTACTTGGGTCATTATACTTGGGAATAGTCACTTTTCCCAACATGATATCAGCTAGTTGGCCCACCACATAAACTGTAGTTGGGTCTCTCTACTTCCTTCCTAGCTTCTTAAGACAAGCTTCCTTGATATCTTTGCCATAAATTGGAACATCTTTTATGGCCTAAATAAGGGTATTTGAACACATATATCCTTTAGCTGATCCAAGATGTCAAAAGCAGTATCCTCCTTTTCTTCTTTCTTCTTGGAAAGTTCTAGTCTCTGGGGAAATGGTGGTTCTTGTTCGGTCTACTTAGCTTGGACTTGTTCAATACTCTTAGGTGCATTTGGTTGAATAAGATCATTCAGAGGATCCTCCTCCTCTACCATTGGAAGTTTAGTAATGATGGCTTGGAGGGGGCTAGTAACTTGGTTCCTAAATGCAAATGAATGACACTTACACTCATAGCATATGCAAGGAATTGGTTTGAATCAACAGAATACACAAGTTGTTGTTGTGGCTTGTTATTAGGATTGGGTGTGGGCTAAGCTAGTAGCTAAGCTAGTTTAGGTGCATTTAAGATTAGGTTAGCAAGTGGAGGCATTATAGTAGGTTTTTGGGGCTGAGAAGGTGGTTGCATGTAGCTGGTGTTCTAAGTAGGCCATTGTTATCATCCTCTCAATTGATTTGTTTGCTACCAATTTCCTGGAGGTGGTTGCTAGTGCCCTTGAAATTGCTGCCAATTCCCTTGAGGTTGTTGCCACTAAGGTGGAGGACTCTAATGGCTAGGGAAAACGTTTGGAGGGTTACTCCAAGGCTATGGTGGATATCCTCCATAACTAGGTGGATATGGGGGCTACCATTGGTTACTAGATGAATAAAAGTTAAAATATGGTCCAACATAAGTTAGTGGATCTGGTGGCATGTAACACCTCTCAAATATCAGGCTGGTAAGATAACATTTGATTTTGATTTGGTATTCTAACTGCTAAATATTGTTATAATGAGATTAGACATTGATGATTATGGACAAGTATATCATGGTTAGTTATTATTTTTGGATTACAAGCTTATATGGTTATATACTGTTATCATTGATTTAGTATGATTATGGATAGGAAAGGGATGATGTCGTGACACTCATATTTGAGAGGCTTACGATATCATGACTCCCTTCCTAATGATTGATGTCACTTCAGACTATATTTATATGCACATGTACTTTGATGTGTAATTGGAAGTGATGTAGGTACTGAGTATTGACTCCGCCTGGATCCATAGGCCTGAGCATACTCATATCCCTGATGGTGGTTACTAGAGGTAGTCATAGGGAAAATGTCCCCTACCCTAGGCCACTATACCCTGTTAGGGCAGTGTTTTCTTTATTGGTGTCTTACCGTCCGGTTACCTAACGGTAACTTTCGAAGCACCTTTTTGTTGTATGTGGGTTACTAGTATGTCATTGTTATGGTTTTCATGAATCTTTTATATGGCTATTTATTTTGGTTTTCGGTGTTATGACGTGTTTTCATTGGCATCTTTTCATTGTATTGCATTGTGTTTAATTGAATTGAGATTTGGAATGGTTTTAACCATGAGATTTTAAATATGATATTTTAAATGATTTTATTGACCATTCGAGAGAACGATATATTTCATTCAAAAATTTTAAATGATTTTATTAAATTTTATTTCGGAGCTTTAATAGCTAATTTTATCAAATGCCTTATTTTATGATTTGTTTTGGGGAGTTAGTGAAAAGGATTGGCCAGCCTTGTCTTTGAAAGATATTCATTTTTGTTTTGGGAAAAAAGTTATCTTTTAGTGAGGAAAATATAAAAAGAAAAAGAAAAGTTTTATTTTGAGGGGGATTCTTTTGAGGAAAATTGTTGTTTTGGGCATGGGGAGAGAAACCCTATGTTTGGTGATGAAGTTGTGAGATTGTGAAAGGTTTCGAAGAAAAAAATGGTGGGTAGTACACTATTGAAATTAACTTGCCTATTTTTGTTTGCTGCTTGATTCTGGAGTTTGTCCGTGCTTTCACCTTTGAGAAAATTCACCATTTCAATTTGGGGCAATTCGAGGTAAATTTCTGTGTGTTTTCCATTGATGCTTGGCTGAGAAATTTTATTTCTATTTTGGGTTATTGCTGTCCCATGAAAATTTGGTGAAATCCTTTATGTCTTTGTTTTGTTTTTCTTGGAAATGAATGTTGGATTGATTTAATTGGTGATTTTTGTTGTGTGGGGTTTCTATGTGACTGAAATTGTAGATCTCCAACAAATTCAAAATTGGGTTTATGAGAGAAATCTGTTTTGGACTCTTTCTGAAGGTTTTCTTTTGCTCAGTTTGTATGAAAACTATGTTTTTTTTGCTGCTTGTTACCCTATTGTTGAAAATAAAGTTTAGATGTGGAACTCATGTTGGGATGCCATTCCCTCAACTGGGTTTTCATGGATTTAAAATCTGGGCACTTTTAATTTTTTGTGTATTTTTGCTTGCCATGTGTGGAAAATGACATTTTTTTCGAACAACACTTCTTTCTGCCTTTAAAATAAAAAATAAAAGGTGGATTTTGACTTGAAATGCCCAAATCCAAACTGGGTCAGGATTAGATTCGTGATCAGGGCACTTTCAAATTTGCCCAAATTTGTGCCCTCTCTAAATTGATGTTTTTTGTTTGTTGCTCCTCAGCTGTCTAATAAAAATGTAAAATAAAATTGGATTCCATGTAGGAACATCAAAATATGAACTGGGTCTTCGTCCAATTTTTAATCTAGACACTTTCATCTTTTTCTTGATTTTGCCTAGCCATGCATTAAATGACGGTTTTCTGAACAACACCCTATTCGGGTCTTAAAATAAAATAATAAAAGTGGAATCCAATTGGAAATGTGAAAATATGAACTGGGTTGTTATCCAATTTCAAATTTGGACACTTTTATCTTTTTATGTAATTTTATGCCTCTTTCTCATGTTGAAGATCAACAGTTAAAGGTGTCCTTTACAGCCTTATTAGCTCGGCTATTTTAAATGGTTTCTCTGATAGAGAATTGTGGCCTTTCTTTTTGTTTCATATTTGCTATGGATTCTTCATTTGGTTAAATGAGAAGGCCTATCCGTCTGCAGGGCATTGATACAGGGATAATTGAGTCTCCTCGTCTACATGAGAGGGGTACCAAGTTCCGTGTGGGGTTGTCCCTTTGAGCTCACACAATGAAATTTCATCCAGTCTTTACTCTTGTACCTCTTACTATAGTAGTCATGAGTTGTACCTATCATGTTTTTGAATGAGCAACTGCATGTTGCGACATTGATTTAATGCATGGTATTCTCTATTGGCTTTGTGTCTAATGTGAGTGTTGGCCTTTGTTACCTTTGCCTTGTTTTCTTCTTGGGCCTTGTGACTACCTCTGAGCAGGGTAGGGTGGCCTCTTTTGAGTCCACATGGTAGGGAGGCATTGCCACCACCATTGGGGACTGACGTACAGGTTATTGGAGTGCTAGTTCGAAGTGTTCCCTCTTGTTCATGATTTATCAAATGATGTTTCTTATTCTTGGTTATGCCTTTGTATCTATGTGCCTTCATTTATGTATTTTGTACTCTCTTGAAAGAAAATATGTAAACTTATAAATTAATGAGAAGAAATGTGATGTTTTCCATTTAATTTATGAGTTTTGGTGTTGGTATCAGACTTGCTTGTATTTTGATTATCATAATAGCCCTTCTTCATCTTTTTCCAATCAAAAATTCAAGCTTTGGTTGTATTTTTCCTTCTTCCTTACTGTCTACTAAAGTTCTGGAGCATCGCTGCCTTTTGTTAATGTCATGTGTTGCGGTTGCACAAGTTCTGGAGCATTTTGCTTTCGATTTTTGGTCTATGTTGTTGCTGCATTAGTTTCGAAGTAGCGCTGCTAAGGTTCCGGAGCAGCACTCTTCAAGTTCCGGAGCAACATTGCCAAAGGTTCCGATGCCGAGCTGTAACATCCAGCACTAGAGCTTGAAGTTCTAGAGCCGAGCTGGAAAGTTTCGGCACCGAGCTGGAAAGTTTCGGCGCCGAGCTGGAAGTTCTAGCGCCAAGTTGGAAGTTTCGGTGCCAGAGCTTGAAGTTTCAGAGCCGAGCTGGAAAGTTCCAGCCCCGAGTTGGAAGTTTTGGTGCCAAGTTGGAAGTTCCAGAGCCGAGCTGGAAGTTCCAAAGCTGTGCTGAAAGTTTCGGAGCAGCTCTGCAAGTTCCAGAGCAGCGTTGGTAAGGTTCCAGAGCATCTTCCCTGGATCTCATATATTTGTTCTGTTTGAATTTTTCTCTAGAGGGTGGTTTAGTCCTCTCCTTGGGATTATGCCCGGCCATGCTTGGCTATGTTTGTGATTATTATATCGTATTTTAATCTATTTTTTGTGTAATTTATTCTTTATGTTATCAAAAAAAATTATCTTGTCCTCTTTTGGATCTTACCCTTCAGGGTTGTGTAGTGGGATGTTACATATGTTATCAAAGCCCATGTTCACACATTGGGAGCTCTAGCGTACTTGATCCTTCTATGTTTTGTTGTGTTTGGCATGTGTGGCATGAGCTTGTTATATTGTTTTCATTGTCATGATTGATTAGTGTTTATGCCTTAGTTTGGTGTTTAGACTGTCCTTGTGATGATCTATTTTTATGTGTTCCTTGTTTCCTTTAGGATGCTACTAAGGGCAGAGCCAGAGGGAAAGTTAGAGGTGGAACCCATGTTGCAGCACTGAGATTCCTACTTATGATTGTTAGTTTCTTGGGTGTTGTACATGGTGGATGGCAACAAGTGATGTTGTTTCCCACCGCTTGCATGTCTTGTTGATGAATTCTTTTGTGAGGGTTAGTTAGACCCTTGAGTGGTCCCTGAGTGTGGTTGTAGCCCATGTGGTTATAGTGTGCTTGATGTGTGTTTGTTCCAAGTGCTTGTTATGGCGAGATAGTTATAGGACCTCTTGCTTGGAGTGCCTCAGTATGGCATTTTTGAGGGTTGAGTTTCCTAACCCTGGCTTGTGTTGTGGAGGAATGGTGCCTCCTAGGTCTTGCCTTACCCTACGAGATTGGAGTGATTCCCTTGGTTGAGAGTCTCCCAAGGTTGAGATTGATTATTTTCCTATATCCTGTGTTGTGGGTGGGCATGTTAGACCTTAGTTTGTTGGTGGGTTGTAGGTGACATGTGTTGCCTAAAATTGTATATGCTTGGTTTCTTTTTTTATGCTATTGGGAGGTCTATTTGACCTTGAGGGTTCCAAGAAGTCCCTTTATGTGTATTCTCTTCTTGAGTTTTCTATTTTCGTTATCATGCAAGTTTCGGTACATGCCTTCTTGTGCTTTACCTCGTTTTAATTACTGATAGATTGACCCTTTGTGGTTTTGGAGTTTCTTTCACAAGTTATATTGAATTGAGATTATAAACATGGTAATAGAAAATGAACGATCATGTTGTTAGTTCATAGAGATTTGTGCATGCTCTCATATGATTGATGCATTTGTGTGAAAGTGATTGAGTGATGATGAAAACATGTTTGCTTTCATGCCTATGTCAGAATTGTAAATCTCCCTCCCTTTCTCTCTCTTCTCATTGATTTAATGAAGATGCCTATCTTGGAATGTGCGGTGTATTGAAAACCATTGTATGCTTGTCTCTTATGAGCAAATGTTATGCATTCATGAAGATTTGTTTTATTAGATCTAACCTTGGGTATAGGACCTAAGTCCCCAAGTTGCATTCATGATCATGGAAATTGTATGAATATGAATAGAAAATTGTTCTGCATTAAGTAAAAGTTAGAGGAAAAAGGGAATAGTGAAACCATTGGCATGCTAATGATAATTGCATAATAAGTGCATCTTGTTGGTGAGGCCTATAGTCCCCAACATTAATTGTCAAGTTTTATGAAATCATGTAGATGTTAACTTATTGTACTTGGATTCAAAATGCAAAATGTTAAATGAATGTTGAAGTGATAATGTTGCTTACCTTTTTTTTGAGTAAACATTGTAATGATATTGCACTATGTGTGGGAAATAAATGTGGTTAACATACGTGTGTAGTAAGGTGATTTACCACCTAATAAAAGTGAATGTGAATGTGAGAGTTATCATGGAATTGTTGATTTACTCTAGGTAGCACTATGATGTTTTGTATGGATGTTGGGAGTACATGTTCTTGGAAAGTTGTATTGACCTTATATAATTAGAGGTGGATAATGGTTTTATTTTGGTATGAGGAAATTGGAAAAAGGTACTATGTGTTATGTGAACATCTTGTGTTAGTGCACATGTTGAGTGTTGTGAATACCCCGTACTACTTTGTGTGCCCATGGGATGGTGAGTCTATGTACCCATCCATGGAGGATATCTTGTATTTGGGGTGTGGGATTAACCATACCATTATGTGTTCTTGTATGATTCTTACCTGATTAAGGGTCAACCCACATGTGGTTGAAATTTACATATATATTAAGAGTAA
Source organism: Sequoia sempervirens (assembly GCA_007258455.2). Lineage (NCBI taxonomy): Eukaryota > Viridiplantae > Streptophyta > Pinopsida > Cupressales > Cupressaceae > Sequoia > Sequoia sempervirens. The sequence continues at coordinate 85,149,447 of VDFB02000008.1, read as the reverse complement.
CCAAAAGTTAGTTTCCTAGAATATCTTCTCTTAGTTCTCTAGTCCCTCAATCTATGATGGGGTAGTAGTAGCCACAAAGTTCCTTGGGTGGAGTGTGCAGCGTATGCATGTTGCGGTGCAGAGCATTCTCAGCTCAACCGATCCCGAGGAAAGTACTCACTACTTTCCCTTATGATGGATCAAGGTACTTGGTCCATATGTGCTAGCCTAATTCCCTAGTTTTGTGTACATCAGCATTGGTTTGTTAGTTTTTCCTAGCCGTCCATAGGGACGTTGAGCTAGCATTAGCGAGTCGACCTCATCCACATGAGAGGTGAGGCTTGAGTATCCCCATATTTATATACTCATATATGCACTATTTATTCCATATATGCACGTGTTCTACCATGATGCCATAGATATGATGCCACATCGCACTGCTATTCCAACATAGTGTTGGTGATGATGCCATGTATACCTCTGGCTATGGCGAGTACCTCCATGTGCCCTTTCCACGAGGTATCGCTATGCGGGGTGTGTTCTGCACGTGTCTACTTCCATGTATCCATAGACACATTTCCATGTGGTGTACGACAAGTACGTGCCTTCTCCGGCTAGCATATGACCATGCCACGCTGAGACACGATGCGAGATGGGCCGAGGTGCACATTCCATGCAAATAGCCAAGAAGTGCGTGGGCCACTTGGCGAGTCCATGCTGCGTGATGACGCGATGTGTGGTGTAGCCGAGGAGTACACTTCATGCCATGTGGTTGGTGTGTTCACTTCGCCACACATGAGGGGCTATTGGGATAGCTAGAAATTGTTCCCTCCTTCCTCCTTTGGTGGCTAGTTTAGTCACATAGTTATGTATTGTGCCATTTTGGAGATTGTGAATCTTTTTTTGATTATTGATGATTTTCACTTTGATTGTGAGGACTGAAAAATTTCGATTTATCTTCTTTGTGATGGTTTAGCCACAGATTGTGAAACTTCTTTGCTCATAGCCCTCGAGGTTACACATGATTTAGTGTTGAAATTGTGCGTATTTCTTACTTTATTGCTGCAATTGGATCTTTAATTGATAATTATTTATGATCTTTGGTGGCCAAACTAGTTTTCTATTTGTTGTTTTCAAATGCTGGTCTTGTGTCGTAATGCGATTCCTCATCGAGAATGGGAGAGTCAGACTCGGTTGAGTGTTTACGAGGAAGTAGATGCAGGGAACCTTGAGGATGGGGGTATGTGAGGCTGTTACATAGCTAGCATCCACTACCCACCTATGTGTGATGACTATCTCTTGGAGGCTAACCACCTTATTCAACAAGAAATAGATCATTGTGGTTTTGTTTGGATGGTCTCACCGGGTGTGTGTGGCCTAAGACCATCAAACCACTATGTGTGAGGTATGGATTATGTGAGATGGACATTGGCTCTTGGCTCATGGATTCTGTATCATGGATTAGTATGTTACTTACCGGTGTCCAAATGGACCCTTGTGTAGCCTTGTGATGTGATTCTCAGTTATGTAAGTATGTATGTATGCATAAATGCATGTTTCATCTTGGATATAGTTTCATATGAAAAGTTCAAAAGTTGGCTTATTGTGCCTTAGAATGTGTAAATTGTTATATTTTGTTGAAAATAATGCCAAATATGTTCTAATGTGTAAGATTGGAAGTGTTTGGAAAACAAATATTGTTGCAAATTATGGTATTTTGGGAAGAATTGAGTGCTTATGCATCTTCTTTACCCTTTTCTTGTGAAATTAATGCTTATTTTCATAATTGTGTCACATGTAATGTTAGCAAGATTTACCATGTTACTCGGTTTCATGTTGAGATTTTATGAGTAAGGCATATGTAATCTTATTGATAGTGATGCTTAGAAATGTGAATGATATATGGATGTCCTCTTTGTTTCATTTAGTGATGAATGATGTATATTATATTTCTTATCCTTGGGATGAAATACAATTGTTTAATATAGATTATTATATTTTGAGTACTAATGTGTGACATGGCTGCATATTGAGTTTACATGACTTCGAGGAGTAAGTCAAATCTTAGAGAGGGAGGATGTAACACCTCTCTAATATCAAGCTGGTAAGATAACATTTGATTTTGATTTGGTATTCTAACGGCTAAATATTGATATAATGAGATTAGACATTGATGATTATGGACAAGTATATCATGGTTAGTTATTATTTTTGGATTACAAGCTTATATGGTTATATACTGTTATCATTGATTTAGTATGATTATGGACAAGAAAGGGATGATGTCATAACACTCATATTTGAGAGGCTTACGATATCATGACTCCCTTCCTAACGATTGATGTTGCTTCGGACTATATGTATATGCACATGTACTTTGACATGTAATTGGAAGTGATGTAGATATTGAGTATCGACTCCGCCTGGATCCATAGGCCTGAGCATACTCGTATCCTCGATGGTGGTTACTGGAGGTAGTCACATGCCAAATGTCCCCTACCCTAGCCCACTGTACCCTATTAGGGAAGTGTTTTCTTTATTGGTGTCTTACCATCTAGTTACCTAATGGTAACTTCTGGAGCACCTTTCCAGTGTAAGTTTTGGCGCACCTTTTGTTGTATATGGGTTACCAGTATGTCATTGTTATGGTTTTTCGTGAATCTTTTATATGGCTATTTATTTTGGTTGTCAGTGTTATGACGTGTTTTCATTGGCATCTTTTTTGTTGTATTGCATTGTGTTTAATTGAATTGAGATTTGGAATGGTTTTACCCATGAGATTTTAAATATGATATTTTAAATGATTTTATTGACCATTCGAGAGAACAATATATTTCATTCAAAAAATTTAAATGATTTTATTAAATTTTATTTCGGAGCTTTAATAGCTAATTTTATCAAATGCCTTATTTTATGATTTGTTTTGGGGAGTTAGTGAAAAGGATTGGCCATCCTTGTCTTTGAAAGATATTCATTTTTGTTTTGGGAAAAAAGTTATCTTTTAGTGAGGAAAATATAAAAAGAAAGAAAATTTTTATTTTGAGGGGGATTCTTTTGAGGAAAATTGTTGTTTTGGGCATGGGGAGAGAAACCCTATGTTTGGTGATGAAGTTGTGAGATTGTGAAAGGTTTCGAAGAAGAAAATGGTAGGTAGTAAACTATTGAAATCAGTCAGCCTATTTTTGTTTGCTGCTTCATTTTGGATTTTGTCTGTGCTTTCACCTTTGAGCAAATTCACCATTTCAATTTGGGGCAAGTCGAGGTAAATTTTTGTGTGTTTTCCATTGATGCTTGGCTGAGAAATTTTATTTCTATTTTGGGTTATTGCTGTCCCATGAAAATTTGGTGAAATCCTTTATGTCTTTGTTTTGTTTTTCTTGGAAATGAATGTTGGATTGATTTAATCAGTGATTGTTATTGTGTGGGGTTTCTATGTGACTGAAATTGTAGATCTCCAACAAATTCAAAATTGAGTTTATGAGAGAAATCTGTTTTGGACTCTTTTTGATGGTTTTCTTTTGCTCAGTTTGTATGAAAACTGTGTTTTCTTTTGCTTCTCATTACCCTATTGTTGAAAATAAAATTTATATGTGGAACTCATGTTGGGATGCCATTCCCTCAACTGGGTTTTCGTGGATTTAAAATCTGGGCACTTTTAATTTTTTGTGTATTTTTGCTTGCCTTGTGTGGAAAATGACGTTTTTTGGAACAACAATTCTTTTTGCCTCTAAAATTGAAAATAAAAGGTGTATTTTGACTTGAAATGCCCAAATATGAACTGGGTCGGGATTAGATTCATGATCATGGCACTTTCAAATTTGCCCAAATTTGTGCCCTCTCTCTAAATTGACGTTTTTTGTTTGTTGCTCCTTAACTATCTGATAAAAATGTAAAATAAAATTGGATTCCATGTAGGAACATCAAAATATGAATTGGGTCTTTGTCCGATGTTTAATCTGGACACTTTCATCTTTTTCTTGATTTTGCCTAGCCATGCATTAAATGACGTTTTTCTGAACAACACCCTATTCGGGTTTTAAAATAAAATAATAAAAGTGGAATCCAATTGGAAATGTGAAAATATGAACTGGGTTGTTATCCAATTTCAAATTTGGACACTTTTATCTTTTTATGTAATTTTATGCCTCTTTCTCATGTTGAAGATCAGCAGTTAAAGGTGTCCTTTACAGCCTTATTAGCTCAGCTATTTTAAATGGTTTCTCTGATAGAGAATTGTGGCCTTTCCTTTTGTTTCATGTTTGCTATGGATTCTTTGTTTGGTTAAAAAAGAAGGCCTATCTATCTGTAGGGCATTGATACGGGCATAATTGAGTCTCCTCGTTGGCATGAGAGGGGTACCAAGTTCCGTGTGGGGTCGTCCCTTTGAGCTCACACGATGAAATTTCATCCAGTCTTTACTCTTGTACCTCTTACCTCAGTAGTCATGAGTTGTACCTATCATTTTTTTGAATGAGCAACTGCATGTTGCGACATTGATTTAATGCATGGTATTCTTTGTTGGCTTCGTGTCTGATGTGAGTGTTGGCCTTTGTTACCCTTGCCTTGTTTTCTTCTTGGGCCTTGTGACTACCTCCAAGCATGGTAGGGTGGCCTCTTTTGAGTCCACATGGTAGGGAGGCATTGCCACCACCATTGGGGACCGACGTACAGGTTATTGGAGCGCCAGTTGGAAGTGTTCCCTCTTGTTCATGATTTATCAGATGATGTTTCTTATTCTTGGTTATGCCTTTGTATCTATGTGCCTTCATTTATGTATAGTGTACTCTCTTGAAAGAAAATATGTAAACTTATAAATTAATGAGAAGAAATGTGATGTTTTCCATTTAATTTACGAGTTTCAGTGTTGGTATCGGACTTGCTTGTATTTTGATTATCATAATGGCCCTTCTTCATCTTTTTCCATGCAAAAATCCAAGCTTTGGTTGTATTTTTCCTTCTTCCTTACTATCTGCTAAAGTTCTAGAGCATCGCCACCTTTTGTTAATGTCTTGTGTTGCAGTTGTACAAGTTCTGGAGCATTGCCGCTTTCAATTTTTGGTCTATGTTGTTGCTGCATTAGTTTAGGAGCAACGCTGCTAAGGTTCTAGAGCAACACTACAAGTTCCATAGCAGCGTTATTCATGTTCCGGAGCAGCGCTGCCAAAGGTTCTGACACCGAGCTGGAAGTTCTAGCACCAGAGTTTGAAGTTCTAGATCCGAGCTGGAAAGTTTCGACGTCGAGCTGGAAGTTTTGGCGCCAGAGCTTGAAGTTCTGGTGCCGAGCTGGAAGTTCTGGCGCTGAGCTGGAAGTTCCAAAGCCGAGCTGGAAGTTTCAGAGTAGCTCTGCAAGTTTCAGAGCAGCGCTACTAAGGTTCTAGAGCATCTTCCCTAGAGCTCATATTTTTTTTTTGTTTGGATTTTTCTTTGGAGGGTGGTTTAATCCTCTCCTTGGGGTTATGTTCAGCCATACTTGGCTATGTTTGTGATTGTTATATCGTATTGTAATCTATTTTTGTGTAAGTTAATCTTTATGTTATCAAAAAAAAATTATCTTGTCCTCTTTTGGCTCTTACCCTTCAGGGTTGTGTAGCGGGATGTTACATGGCATACCTTGTCTAGGAGACCAAAGATTCCTTTGTGCAACATAGTAGAATTGGTCTTCTTCAATCTGGATTGGCTTGAACTCAGTTGGAATTTTCTTGCTTTCCAAGTTAGCTACCATCTTACATTTGTAGTCCTTTTTTTTCTACAGTGGGGACAATACTCTGTTAACATCAACGTTGCCTCCTCTTGCTTCTTTTTGGCCTGAATTGTATCTAGTTGAGTAGCTATATTGTTGATAATGTCTTGCTTGAAATCTACTAGAAAATGAGTGATCTCCATTCTTGAAACTCCATCGGTGGTTGACTTACCCATGGAAGGGTAATAAGCTCTCCCTTTCTTTGAAGCTACCCTAGAGTAATTCTGGCATATTTTCTTGATATCTTCCTAAGGAATTTGAGAGATATCTCCTCCTGCCATGAGGTCCAAAGCATTAGTGCAACTGTCATTGATTCCTCTCAGGAAAAGAAAATTTTGTGAATTTTCATTAATTGCATGGTGTGGAGATTTTTGCAAGCAAAATAGGAACTTTGCAATGTAATCTTCCAAGCTCTCATTTTCCTTTTGTTGCATCCTAAAAATTTCACCTCCTCTCATAACACTACCCCTATAGTATTCCTTGTACTTCTCAAAGAATTTTGTCTTCATGTCTTCCCAAGTTTCCACAATATCTCTACCTAGGCTCATGAACCATCTTAATGCAACCTCTTTCAAAGTGGTGGGGAATAACTTAAGCCTATGTGCATTAGTAGTGTAATCATAAATTCTGCAGATTATGTCAAACTCAAATAAGAAGGTATCAGGATCTTCTATCACAAGTCCATAAAACTTGGGGAGTGTTGAGGCAGGAATGTTTTTGATGTTGTCAACTTCATTTTGATGAGCAATGGGGAAAGGAAAGGCTGGTTGATTTTGTTTGTTCCCATTTGCATCACATATAACTACTTGATGTGGTTCAAAGACAAAGGGGTTCTCAAGCTGATTTTGATCTTTCAAGGAAACTTTAGAGCTGGTCAGATTAGGATATGTGTCTGCAAAGGGACATGGATCTTCTTATTCTTCTTCTTTTGTCAGGTTCTAGTATTCAACTAGCTGGAATGGATAAGGATTGTTAGGAAGTAATCTCCCATAAGCATCCCTTCTCCTTCCTCAATGCATGTGGTATCACTTACTATCAGTCAGCTCAGACAAAGAATTGGTAAAGAATCAAGGGGGGTCATTACTTCCTAAAGGGGGATATGCTAAGAACAACTTCTACAAACACTACAGCAAGAAAAAATACCAATGACTCCAAAAACTTCCTAGCTTGACACCATCCTCGGCAACGGCGCCAAAAATGTTGGCCTCCTACAATGATCTGATAACTAAGCCTTTACAATCATGATTTAGAGGCTAGACATCTAACCTGAACAACCATTCAATCATCATGAAGGTTCATTTAACTTGTCAACCTAGGGACATGAAATTGAAATGGGTCAACATTTTATGTGCACTAGGGGCTCAATTAGTCATTGCATTCTACGGCTAAGAAACATAGTACTTAAAGTAAATTACTGAAAGGAAATAAAGAAAATGTTGGACATCAACCAAAAACTATGCTTAAGCTGAAATGTAGAGCAAGAATGAAAATTTGTGCAACAAACAGGGACTACTCTATCTGCTTTGGCTACAGGAACAGTCACAGAATGGAATTCTAGTGGCTACAGGAATAGTCAATGCTAGATTTCTAACTTAGTACCAAACAACAAATAATACTAAACTAATGCTAAACTAAGAAGATAGATTACTCACCAAGTGGTCCCCCTTAGATAAGTATCCTTTAAACTAACAAGAACTCAGATGCTCGAACTTAGAACTTTATTTCATTAATTGTAAATCATGCATACAAAGAGTCATGTATTTGTATTACTAAAACTAGAGAATGAGATTACAATATCAAATCGTACGACCTCCTGAAGAAGGAGCATTGAATCATTATTTATACTATAGCTAAACAAGGCAGTCAACTCCATGACTGGGAGGACACCATTTAGGGAAAATAGGGGAAAGTGGAGCAACAACAGTTACACATGCATAAAATCCGGTTAGACATGCAAGTCAAGTGCAGATTCAGCACAACAATAATTCCCATGCATGCTCAATCATTAAGGTCCATTGTAAGGTGGTTACATTCAATTACATGAATAATCTTTGTTGTTGGATACCTTTGACTTGGAGCGATATCTCAGCTGGGCATTATGGTGCATGCCCAGCTGGCAGTGCCTTCCTCAACTTGGCATATTAAATCTCCATGTCAAGGTTAGTACACATAATAACTACACATCAATAACCACTCTAAGAAATATTCATTAATCACATGAAAAATCAATAAAGATGGCCCACATATTATTCCAAATATCATTAAGGCTTGCAGAGATAATATTATATCAAATGTCAATGGTTTGAGGGAAACATTATGCCAATACCAACACTTAAGCATTAAATTCCATGACATCTATGAGAAAATAGACTATATATTCTACCCAAAACTAGACCAGAAATTAGGCTCATCACCTCTCAAGAAGAGGAAATAGAATTGATCTCCTTAAATGAAAAGTGTTTCAATAAAGGTGACATGACAATATTTTTCAATGCTCACAATTGCATGATGGCACAATTAAACTCTATGATAGTGTTGATAATTTCTTGATTGATCATCTCAGTTCAAACTGTGTTGATGATATTTTATCTTCAAGTAATGAATGTGATTTTGTGAAGAAAAATTGGGATTCCAAGTACTCTTAGACAAGAGCATGATGAGGGATATCAATTGAACATACTTTTTGAAGAGGATACATGTGATCAATAGTGCTATGATACACTTGGTCATGCCAATTCTACACGTGTTGAGTGTAGCATTGATGCAAGTATTCATGGTAATGAGACAAAAGAGTCTGCTAATTTTTGGAATACTCTTGAAAAAGGTGGTATATTAGGTGCAAATGACAAAGTGTGCAATGAATTTCAATTAAAGAAATCATCTGTGAGAAGCTACAAAGAATAAACAAATGATGGTTTTTAGTTTGATAGTGAAGAATATGACCCCGTTGATTATTGCAGCAATTTGGACAAATAGGAGGATATATGTGCAAGAGATTTATTGAATGAATCATTTCAAGATGTTGATTATGAAGAGCATGCATGTGTGGATGATGTAAGTGGTGAACAAGGAATTATTTTCTTGTTTGATCTCTTACCTTCTTCTATCCCATTTTTTGAATTTCAAGCTATCACTAATTGTTTGCATGAGGAAAACATAAATATAGCTATACAAGAAAGTAAAAATTTAAAGACAAATGTTGGTACAATTGATGGAAATCTTTATGATGAATTTTCACTTGAAGAATGTGATTATTTTTATCACATAGATGCATATGAGGACCTTTGTTCTAGGTGTTCAACCCATAGTCTTCCTTATGAATAGTTTACTTCAAATATTCATGTTGGTGTTGCAGGAGGTAATGTTGATTATGATACTTCTTGCAATGGTAAATGTGTTTTGAACACTCACTATGAGGGATTTGTTGCAAAAGTAACAAATTCTAAGTCATTTGAGCCTACATTTGAAGATTTTCTATGTGATAATATGAAGAATGATGATAACATTTTCTTTGAACCTGAGATGGAAAACATTGTTTATGTATGGGATGCTGACATTTCTTCTAAATTCCATGATTTAAATGAAGATGAAGGTATTATGGGTGTTGATAAATCTTGTTTTTAGAACCTTGAGGCATATAATAATGTGACAGAGTTGTGTTTTTTGGATGGAGATAAACTTTCTTGTGATGCAGTTTTGTTGAAGGAGATACACATGTGTGAACATTCTTTGTTTAGTACACAAGAGGATTGCATACTATGTGTAAGGTATGATATCATTATTGAGCCTTATCATTATGAGGTTTTCAGATTTGATGTGAAAATGAATGATGGGGAGAAATCTCATACTGACTCTTTTTTAAGCACACTATGAATTTTTCCACTTTCCAGTCCAATTTGACAAGAAAGTGATTGTGTGTGAAAATGATCTTGTTAGTGAAGGATATCACACAAATTGTATGTTTTCTCAATTTGATGAGTGTGATATATTCTTTTCAAATGTTGATGAATTTTATTTAGTGCTTGACTTCCAATATTAGATTGGTAGAGTTAATGGAGGCATTGGAAAGCATAGTGATGTTGTTAAGCATGCTAGTGGTTATATTTGTTTTCATATATACATTAGCAGTGTTTTTAGACTTGGCCTAGTGTAGACAATAGAGAATAGTGTGTTTGATAGAGGAAAACATTGGTTCTTCTTTCCATTTTATGTCCTAGGGCCATCAACTGAGGTTTAAAAGTTAAATTGAGGGGAAGTTATAGAGCCACCTATTGGATTTGGCACTATTGAACAAGACAACTAAGAGGGGATGTGAATTAGTTATGATAAATATTTAAAAATTTCACCAAAAATTAGATCAATTACAAATCCTTTACTCTACTAAGATAATTAGTCATTAAATGCAAAGGAAGAAACTGAAAACTTCACACATACATAATAACATTAGATTTATGTCGAAAACCCAATAAGGGAAAAACCATGGTGAGGATTATCCCACAATATAAAGAATATCAAAACTAATTACAAAGTCTCACTGCTAGAGTAGGCTCACTACCAAAACATGACTCATTATCCATATTAGGATTCATTTTCCAACAAGGGTTAACCACTTGGAGGGCTCACTGCCACATACATAAAAAGAAGATAGAAGAGATATGTTACAAAGAGAAGAAAATTTAAATGCAATAGAGATTTCAACCATGACTCACTCAACCACTTCCAGAAATGCATGAATGATAGAGTACACTTCAACTCACTACATCCAAAAAAAAAACAATTAGATTTCACATTGATCTGCCAAAATTGCATCACATACACACTATCTCACATCTATCTTGCTCTATTTCTTTACATATCTATTTGTATACCTTTCACTAATGTCTCATCATGTATTTATACTATCTATTTGTATACCTTTCATGAATATCTCATCCTGTATTTATACTATCTTGAACTTTAAAACATATCCAAATTTGGCCATACGTCATCTAAATTCAAATTAGGTCAGTGCCAAAATATTCTAGGGTGGAATTAGAATGAGAGAAACCCAAAAACACGATTGATGAGGACCCAAATAAGTCCCAACACACTTCATGAACTTCAAAAGTAGTGTTTAACACAAGGTCATCCAAACCAGTGTAAAAAAAATAGAACATTTAAGCACACACAACCCTTAACATGATCCAATCTTTCCAAACAACAAAATCATCATCAATATGATCATAAATAATTGACTCTAGAACCACAAGTCATAAGACTCAACCAAGAAAAAATATAGAGTAGCTACATTTCTCCTAGACCTTAGCCAGATACCCTAAAAAATATAGTTCACAACTAGTGAACATAACTCGTATTGTACAATGATCTAGAAACCCAAAATATAGATAAAGAAGCTTCCAACAACCATGGTCAACATATCTAAACCACACAAACATAGGAGAAAATCCTGAAGAAAAACTTGGAACAAACACTAAACACTTGCAACCTTTCCTCATTACAATTTTCTCAATATCCTTAACATATACAACCAATAAACTTTATCCATGACATCAATGACAATAGAAACCAGTTGATAACAAGTTGACTGGTTGACATCAATGAACACACATTCATTGTTGCAACAACCTCCCCCTTTTTCATTGATGGAAACACATTATGTAAAAAGCCATCAAAGAATACACAATAACTCTGAATGCACTTTTCATGATTTTACTTTCTATTTCCCCCCTTAGTAGATAATCTTTTTCACATCTTCCTCATCTCCACCTTTGACATAAATGGAAAAGGAAAGGGATATTTTATATTTATTTCCCCTTTGACATTAAGAAAAAAATACTCTCTCAATGACAACACATGACACTACCTACTCCCCCTAAGAGGTACCCACCAAAACATCAATCTAGAAGAAAGATAGATCCATAGACCCACCAGACTGATGCATCTCCATATTCATCTAGTTCAAAAACATATTGGTAATAACCCCTAGCATTTCCTAGAGATACTCAAAAGTATCCTTAAGAAGAGCCTTCATAAATATATCAACAATTTGATCCTTCATAGGTACATACTCAAGCTTTACTTCATTGTTCACAACCTTCTCTCTCAAGAAGTGATACCTAATAGATATATGATTTGTACTCGAGTGCATCATTGGATTATTTGAAATGTTAATTTCACTTATATTATCACAAAAGATAGAAATAGGATCATCATACATTGCTTTGATATCTTTCAATATATGTTTCATCCATAAAACTTGTGTACAACAAGATGCAACAACAATATACTCAACTTCAGTAGAAGACAAGGAAACTGAATCTTGCTTTTTACTCAACCAAGCCACTAATCTACAACCAAGAAAGAATGCACCACCACTTGTACTTTTTTATGTCATCTACACATCTAGCCCAATCTACATTTGTATAAGCGCTAAGTATGAAATCAGTATCTATAGGATACCATAAGCCAAAATCTAGAGTGCCATTCAAATATCTGAATATTCTCTTAACAACATCAACATGTGTTTCTTTAGGATTTTCTTGAAATCTAGCCACAAGATAGACTACATGCAAATAATTCAGTCTAGTAGTAGTCAAATAAAACAATCCACAATCATAGATCTATGTTTTCTTTGATCAACCTTACATGAATCATCATCTTTACTTAATTTGCAACCAGTCACCATAGGAGTGCATACCAGTTTGGAGTCATCCATCCCAAACTTCTTCAACATCTCTCTTACATAGTTTGGTTGTGAAATAAAAACCCCTTTCAATGTTTGATTAATTTGTAGCCCAAGAAATAAATTCATCTCACCAAAAATGGACATCTCAAACTCTTTTTTCATTTCTTTTGCAAAAATCTTGCACATAGTTTCATTTCCTCCAAAGATAATGTCATCAACATATACAACCACAATCAAGATTTTGTCATTTTCAATTTTAAAATATAGAGTACTATATGTTTTACCTTTGTTGAAACCTTGCTGAATAAAATACCTATCTAACCTTGTATACCAAACTCTAGGAGCTTGCTTTAATCCATATAAATATTTCTTCAACCTACAGACTATATCTAGTTGATTTGACAACTGAAATCCTTCTAGTTGTTCCATGTATACTTCTTCTTCTAGCTCACGATTAAAAAATGCAGACTTAACATCCATCTAATAGACCTTGAAATAATTATGAGTAACAAACAATAAGAAAATTTTGATAGCTTCCATTCTTGCCACCAAAGAAAAAGTCTCCTAAAAATATATACCTTCCACTTGTAAGTAGCCCTTACACACAAGTCTTTCTTTATTTCTAACCACTTTTTCATTCTCTTTCAACTTGTTTCTAAATACCCACTTTCATCCAATTATGTTTTTATCTACTAGTCTAGGGACCAACTCCCAAGTTTTATTCTTCTTGATCTGCATAATTTCTTTCATAGCTTCTATCCAATGCTCATCTATACATGCTTCACTTATAGTCTTTGGTTCAATCTCAGAAAGTAAACATAGATCTATCTCAATAGTAGTAGCTTTGCTTCTTGTCAATACTCCTTTTGTCTTGTCTCCATTGATCTAACTATATGAATGATTTTTCTACACATATTTAGGTGTCTTTTGGGACACTACTAAAGCTTTTTCTTCTTCATTTTTCTTTTCATACTCGTCCTTCTCTTGTCCTTCCAAAACTTCTTCAATCCTTATGCAATCAGGTTCATCAGATACATATCCATCAACTTCAATAGAATTCTTCATTGCTTCATCAACCTTGACATTTGTGCTCTCTAAAATCTTTCTTAGTCTTTTATTAAAACATCTATAAGCTTTCCTTTTGGTAGAATATCCAAGAAAATTACCTAGGTATGTGCATGATCATCATGGAAAAAACAAGCCCTTAAGTGGCAAAAAAATCAAAAAAATCAAAGTTAGGCAACTTGACATAAAAATTTGAATAAGTTATTTATATTATTTCAAAAATATGTAAGAATAGAATTTATAGAAAATTGAATATAGTTTCTAGACTACTAGATTTGTTTAAAAAGAAAAAAAATCTATTTGGTGAAAATTTGAAATTTCAATGTAGTAGTACTTAAATTTCAGGGAAAAAAAATAAGAAGTAGGTGTTTTTCTGACCACCTAACCACAACAAAAGGATAATATTTTTTATAAGATTTTAGATATAAGTAGGACTCATTTCGATGTGATGCATATTTTTTTGTAATTTTTTTCCAAGTAAATAATTAATTATGAATTTTTTATTACAAATTTTAAAAAATATAAAAACTTGTATGTCTAACCACCTTAACTTGGTCAAAACTTCATGAAATTCAAATTTTCTTTTTTAAATCCTATATTATCCGAATCATAGAATGTGATGCATATTTTGGATTCAAAAAATGTTATATCATTTGAAAGCTATGAATGTTTTTCATTTAGTCTATCAATCAGGACTTTAGTCATAATTTGAATAGAAAATGAATAATAATTACTTATTAAATTCAAAATAAAGCATAATTTATATTGGTGGAAAGCTGAGAATCTCCTTTAAAAACCCTTTTCGTTTTATCAATTTTGGGTAAAAAAAAGTTGTCAGCCACATACCCATCATATTGCCACTTTTTGGCCCATCATGATCCTACACATACCCACCTTCATCACTTCTAGCATCAAACTTCCCTAAATTTTCTTCATCCCATATGATATAGCATTTTCTTCCAAATACCTTGAAATACTTAATAGTAGGAATTCTTCCACACCATAGCTCACAGGGGGTCTTAGTACTATTGGATCTTTCTTAAAATTGATTGAACACATAAACAACATTGTGAATAGCTTCTTTAGTAAACTTTTGGTAGACCAGCTTCAGTGATCATTGATCTAACAGCTTCCTGAATTGTTTTGTTCTTCCTTTCAAAAACTCAATTTTGTTGACGAGTTCTCAGAGTAGATAACTATATTTTTATTCCATGAACTTCACAAAACATATTAAACTCATGGGAGGTGAATTCACCACCTCTATTTGACCTTAATAATTTTATTCTAAAATTTACTTCATTCTCAACCATGGCTTTGAATGTTTTGAATCTATTTAATGCATCATACTTCTCTCTAAAAAATGTAACCCATGTGCACCTAGAGTAATCATCAATCAAAAGGATAAAGTACCTTTCACCTTGTATATTTCTCACTCTTGTAGGACCACATAGATCTATATAAATTAAATCTAGTAGTCTGGTAGTAGATTATTCCTTTGATATGAAGTTGTTACTTGTATGCTTTCCAAACTAGCAATTTCTACAATTATCATTAATAGGCTTTGTAATCCTTGGTAAATCTCTCATGGCTTGTACTACACTAATCCTCACTAGTTTATCAAAATTCATATGGAATCTTCTACGGTGTCATAACAAACTGTCATTAATCTGAGTCATAAAGCAGTATTCATTAGCACCCTTAAGTTGATATATATTTCCTTTAGATTTCTTTCTTGCAACAATCATTGTTCTGGATCCTTTCCTAATTTCAACTCTCTCATCCTTAAATACAAGATTATATTCTTTACTACAAATCTATCCAACACTCAAGAGATTATGTATTAAGCCCTTAACATAGTAGACATCATTAGTATTATGCTTTCCATGAAAACTTACATAACCTATCCCACAAATATTAGCACTAGTATCATCTCCAAACATAACTAAGCCTCCATCATATTTTTCAAGTTTAACAAACTTACTATTATCACTAGTCATGTGATGTAAACAACCACTATAAACAACCCAATAGTTCTCCTATTTGGCATGTAGGGCAGAGATTACAATATCTTTATCTTTCTCTTTCTCTAGAGAACATCCTTTCACCTATCTTTCAGAATTAGTAGAAGTAGGTTCATCTTTTATAGGCAAGAACAAGAATTTATTGTCATCAAAATCACCATAATCAGATTCCTCATTGGAAATAATATCATCGTCATTCACATAATATGCTTTGTTGATCTTCTTACCTTTTTTTTCTTTGCTAAATCTTTGTTTATTCTTCTTAGCTTTTTCTAAAAATCTCAAAGCATAATGATATATTCATCCACAACTAAATAATTTAAATGATGATTTACCTTCATACTTGTAGGAGCCTTTCTTCATCCTTCTCAAAAATTTAGCTTCTACTTCATCAATATTTTCTTCATCCAGATATTTAGCTTTTGTAGCCTTAAAAGCAGTTTATAATTTGGATCCACTTCTCAAATTTGGCTTTCTCAACTCATAGGATGTCATAGTTCCCAATAGTTGATCTTTAGTGTAGGTCTTGTATTCTATATGTTCTTCAATAGTAGATAACTTTTCACTATATGCATCAGGGAGAGTTCTAAGAATCTTATTTACAATCCTGGATTCATCAATTGTAGCACCAAGTCCTTGCATTACACCTACCACCTCATCCACTCTCTATATACATAGGATTTATTGTTCTCATCTTCAAACATATGCAGGATCTCAAACTGTGTCTCTAAATTCTACAACTTTGCTTCTTTGACCCTTTCAACTCCTTCATGCACCTCTTCTAAAGCATCCCAGACTTCTTTAGCAACCTTTATATTTGGAACTTAATCAACTCAGAATGTGCAAGACTATTCTTCAAAATTAATTTTTCCTTATTATTTACTTCATGCGCCTTGATTTCATCAGATGTACTTAGACAATTAAAACGAGGAGTGTAAGTTTTCTTGTTAGCTTTCATAATAGAATATCCACAATACTCCATATATTCTTCCATTAGTATTTTCCAGATAGCATAATTAGTTCCATCAAACTTCAGATACTCAAAAGTGATTTTTCCTACCATCCTAGACCTTCCTTAAGTGGGTAAGCTTTTTTCCAAGGAACCAAGATTTGATACCAATTGCTAAACAAGAAAAATGAGATGGGGGGTTAATCAGTTGTGAAAAATATTTTAAAATTCCACCAGAAATTAGATCAATTACAAATCCTTTACTCTACTAAGATAATTAGTCATTAAGTGCAAGGGAAAAAAAAAAAGAATCACATATACACAATAACACCAGATTTACGTGGAAAGCCCAATAAGGGAAAAACCATGGTGAGGATTAGATCACAATATAAAGATTATCAAAATTGATAACAATAGCTCACCGCTAGAGTAGGCTCACTGCAAAAATAGTACTCACTATCTAAATCAGGACTCACTTTCCAGCAAGGGTTAATTACTCAGAGGGCTCACTACTAAATAGATATAAAGAAGATATAAGAGATATGTTACAGTGAGAAGACAATCTCAATGCAATAGATATTTCCACCATGACTCACTCAAGCATTTACATACATGCATGAATGATAGAGTACACCTTCAACTCACTGCATCCAGAAACTCAACAATTAGATTTTGCATTGATCTGTCAAAGTCGCATCCCATACACACTATTTTTCACATATTTCACATATATCCTACTCTATTTATTTGCATATCTCTTTGTACACCTTTCACTAATATCTCATCTTGTATTTATACCATCTTCAACTTTGAAACATATCCAAAGTTGGCCATACAAAATTTAAATTTAAATTAGGTTGCCGCCAAAACATTCTAGGGTAGAATTAGAATGATGGCAACCTAAACACACACTTGATCAGGACCCAAATAAGTCCCAACATGCTTCATGAACTTCAAAAGTAGTGTTTAACATAAGGTTGGAAAAAATAGTGTAAAAAACATAGAACAATTAAGCACACACAACCCTTAACATGATCCAATCTTTCCAGACAAAAAAATTATCTTCAATTTGATCATAAAAAATTAACTCTAGAACCACAAGTCATAAGATTCAACCAAGAATAAATTTGGAGCAACAACATTTCTCCCAGACCTCAGCTAGATACCTTGAAAAAGATAATTCACAATTGGTGAACATAACTTGCACTATACAATGATCTAGAAACCCAAAATTTGGATAAAGTAGCTTCCAACAACCATAATCAACATATTTGAACCACATGAACATAGTAGAAAATCTTGTATCAAAACATGGAAAAATCACTAAACACGTGCAACCTTTCTTCATTACAATTTTCTTAATATACTCAACATATACGACCAATAATCTACATCTATAACATTAATGACAATAACAACTAGTTGATGACAAGTTGACAAGTTCACATCAATGACAACACCTTCATTCTTGCAACAGGAACTTGATGTACTCCCCAAAGATCTATAATATCACCATGCCCACAAGGGGCATGCATCGTCAAACATGAGCCACTGATGACACCTTCAAATTTTACAAATTTGAAGTGCCTATATCTCTTCAATGTGTCAACAAAGCCTAGGCCTGCATCTTGTCAAATCTACCATAGAGTCCATCTTCGTCGATTAATATTTTACAACTCAAAGTCATCTTGAAAATCCTTTGGTAGAATTTTTTTTGGTGCATATGGTAAGAAGCTACTCAATTTCAGGCCCCTAGGATGAGTTTTGATATGATATTTAATCCTTTTCTGACCGTGATGAGCTTCCTGAAAGTTTCAAATTTCACAATTATAAAGGAAACCCATTTATTGTTTTGGTCATAACATGTTGGATGTTGCTAATATGTGGTTATCATTGATGTCAACACTATTGGCATTAATGTCTTTAAGGTTGTATATGTCGAGGATATTGAGAAAATTGTAATAAAATAAGTTGCAGGTTGTCAATGATGTAGTGAAGTTCAGTATGATGGCTAGCTTAGTATATTGATGATAAGAGGTTGTGGGTTAAAGGGTTTGTTTTCAAGTATATCTAGTTTATCCATGTTAAGTTTCAGATATCCACATGAAGATTTGATCGAGTTAAGAGTATATGTGTTCCGACAGTTGTTTTGTTGCTTCAGTTGGTGTTCCTGAAAGAAGATAATGTGATTCTAGCAATTTGAGTTGTTTTGGATGCTTCTGTAGTGATTCATGATGCTTGTGGATGTTTCTAGATCATGATCTATCTATGTTGTACATCCACATTGATTGTTGTGCTCATGATTGGTGATTTTGTTTTGTGTATTCAAGTTTTTCATGTTCATGGCCAACAGGGTGATTGTAGTGTGTTGTGGATCTTCAAGGCATAATTGATGAAGGTGTTTTAAGTTCAAGGATGTTATTTTGGGTCCTTACTATGTTGTGGCTGACAATAGTTGGTGCACATTGAAAATTGTTTATGGATTGAGCCGACAGTTTGTACACATTTTATATTTTGTTAAAGTTGACTTGTAGTTGATCTTATCCTTAGTCACGAATATATATGATTGATTTTTTATACCATTTGAAGGCATTGTGAGAGTAGTGTGTGAAGTGTGCAAGTTCTATGTAAAAATAATGTTCTACTCATTCAAATGAAGAAGTAAAGTGTGAAGAAGAGTGAGAAGATGTTTATGTGCTTAACTGGAACTATAATCAGGCAGTAGCAGATGCTATTTTCTCAATTCAAAATATTTTAGATGTAATCTGAATGTTTCTATAAGACAATGTATCTTCCTTTAGGCAGTAATCCTTTTTCTATTTGAGCAGTGAGCTCTAGGCAGTGTGCCTGAATGCATGTGCATTCCCCATTTACAATTATTTTATACTTTAATAGAGTATAATCCTGTGTATTAACCTCCATTATGTTTTTTCTCTTAACAGGGTTTCCACGTAAAAAAACTTGGTGTTATGTGTGTTTCTAATGTGGTGATGGTTATTGCTTTCATGTTTATTTATCAGATCTGAGAATAAGTTTAATAAGTATAATTTCTATGACAACTGATTCATCCCCCCTCTTAGTTGCATGCCCTTGTGTTTCCAAAAATTGGTGTTGGAGCAGGTTCTTCGGAAGAAGTTTAATAGCTTGAGGTGATCCAGGATGGCAACATATAAGAAGGATAGTCTAAGATTTGATGGAACTAATTATTCTTTGTAGAAGACTTGAATGGAGTGTCATCTAAGATGCATTGGTGAACCTTAGTGTACAATTAAAAAGAATATATATATCATCTCACAAAATGGTTCTTCTATTGCAGGTGAGATTAAGGAATCCAAGTACAAAATCAGGGCTAAGGAAGCATTGTTGAGTGCTCTGATTGATTCTAAGATGACAAATGTAATGGAGCTAAAGACTGCCTATGAGATTTGGAAAAAGTTGGAAACTTTATATGATGGTGATGCCCATGTGAAGATTGCTATGTTGCAAAGCCTAAAAGGGAAATATGAAATGTTGAGAATGCATGAAGATGAAAATGCCACTTCTTTTATGCAAAGAGTAAATGAACTTGTGTGTAGTATCAGATGTTGGTGGAACATTGGAAGAATCTGAGATTGTTGCTAAATTGCTTAGATCCTTTCCTACTGCATACAAAGCCAAAGCTACTACTATTGAGGAGATCCAGACTATGACAAATGTAACCAGACATGTTGATTGGTAAGCTTATTGCTTTCGAGTTAAGTGAGTTTGGTGATTCTCTTCCTAAGAAAAAATCTCCATTAAAAGCTACTATCTATAGAAAAGATAAGTAGAGATATGATCCGAGAGAAATTTCTAGAAAAATTTCCAAGTATGAGTAGGAAATGAGAGAGATTGAAGAAGAAGAGAGAAAACTAGACGAGCTTGAAGCACTTATTGTCAAGAGAGAAGCTAGAGGAGAAGGTAAGTATAAAGGGAAATTTCCTATTAAATGTTTTTCTTACAATAAAATAGGTTATTTTTCCTCAAGGTGTCTAGAAAGAGTTCCTAAGCCAATATCTAACAAGCCTAGATTCCAAAGAAAGTGTTATTTTGCTGCCGATGAAGGTGTGACAGATGATGAATCTTATAAAGGGAATGCAAGTGAAGATGAATAGGTATTTATTGCTATCAAGGAATATGATCCAATACCTATTGAATCTGCTAGTTGCAAAAATGTGCAGAAAGCTCTGGCTACCAGAATTGAAGAAAAAGATGAATGGGTGATTGACAGTGGATGCTCTCATCACATGACAGGTGATAAAAGTAAATTTGTGAGCTTGGAAAATTATGATGGTGGTGTTGTAATATTTGGTGATGACAAAGCTAGTGTAATCTATGGCAAAGGACCCATTTCTCTTGATGGTAAGCATAATACTGATTATATTCTATATGTGGAAGGTTTGAAGCATAATCTCTAAAGTGTTGGACAGATGGTTGACAAGGGATACAATCTTCAATTTAAAGATGGAAAGTGTAGAGTATTGGGGAGTTCCAAAAATGTGATTGCATTTGGAACAAAAGAAAATGGTAATATCTTTCACCTAAATGTTGCTAGTAAAAGTTGTTTGATTGCTCAAGTTGATGAAAGTTGGTTGTGGCATAGGAGAATGTGTCATGTAAACTTTGACAATATTTTCAAGATAAGTTCTACTCAAGTAGTGAGAGATCTTCCTAAGTTGATAAAACATACTAATACTATATGCAAGGAATGTTATTTAGGGAAGCAAACTAGAGTTTCATTTAGGAGAAAACAACATTGTTCAAATGAAGTGTTGGAGCTTGTGCATACTGACTTGTGTGGTCCTTCTAGAGTCAAAAGTTTACAAGGATAAATGTATTTCATGTTACTTATTGATGATTATTCTAGAATGATGTGGGTTACTTTCTTAAGGGAAAAATATGAAGCTCTAGAGAAATTAAATATTTTTAAGGCTATGGTTGAGATAGAGACGGGTTTGAAGATTAAATGTCTAAGGTCAAATAGGGGTGGTGAGTTCACTTTCGATGAGTCTAATTCTTTTTGTGAATAGCATGGAATAAAGAGATAATTATTTGCCCCGTAGAGCCCTCAAAAAAATGGAGTTGTGGAAAGGAAGAACAAGACAATTCAAGAAGCTACTAGGACTATGATGCTCAAAGGAAATGTTCTACATATCTACTAGAGAGAAGTTGTGAGTAATTTTGTTTACACTCTCAACTAGGTACATGTCAAAGGTGATACCGGTAAGACTCCTTATGAGCTATGGTATGGTCATAAGCCTACTGTTATATATTTCAAAATATTTGGGACTAAATTCTATATCAAAAGAGATGAAGATATAGGAAAGTTTGATGATAGAAGTGATGAAGGAATCTTTCTTGGTTATTTTACTAAAAGTAAAGCCTACTGGTGCTAAAATAAGATATTGAGTTAAGTAATTGAAAGTGATAATATCAAGGTTGATGAAGACACAATTAGACCATCTAGAACCCGTGGATATGATTTAGATGATCAGAATGAAAGTTTCAATAAAGGAAAGAAAGTTTAGACTAAAAATCAAGTTCAAATCATTCTGGTGAATCAGAAAAATCAAAAGGAACTAGTGAAAGTGTAGAAGTGAGATCACAAGAGCCTGAAGTTCAAGAACACCCTAAAACTCTGAAGTATGTAAGACTAAATCGTTGAGAAGATCAGATTATTGGTGATAAGAATAAAGGAGTTCAAACTAGAAGAAGAATTGTAGAAGAATAATATTTGATTTCAAAGACTGAGCCTAATAGTGTCAATGAAGCATGCAAAGATGAACATTGGGTGGAAGAAATGAAAGAGGAACTACTACAAATTGAGAAGAATGATACATGGATTCTTGTTCTTAGACCTAAGGAAAAAAATGTAATTGGAACTAAATGGGTCTTTTGGAACAAACTGAATGAGCAAGGTGGAGTTGTTAGAAACAAAGCAGTAATAGTGTGTAAAGGATATTCTTAGATGGAAGGAATTGACTTTGAAGAAACTTTTTCTCCTATTAGGATTGAAGCTATGAGACTATTTCTTTCTTATGTTGCTTACAAAATATTCAAGGTTTATTAGATGGATTTCAAGTCAACATTTTTAAATGGTGAACTGGAAGAAGAAGTGTATATTGAGCAACTTGATGGATTTCAATTGACCGATTAGGGAGATATGGTTTGCTAGTTGAAGAAAGCATTGTATGGACTTAAGCAAGCCCCAAGACCATGGTATGCCATATTGGACAAGTATTTTTTGAATATTGAATTTAATAAAGGTGTTGCTGACAATAATTTGTATTTCAAGATTGATCATGATAAAGATTTGATTGTTGAAGTCTTTGTTGATGATATCATTTTTGGAGGAGATAATAGTTTATGCATGAAGTTTGTTGATGAGATGCAGAGTGAGTTTGAGATGTCTATGATTGGAGAAATGAAATTATTGTTGGGATTGTAAATTACTCAACTAGATAAGGGGATCTTTATATCTCAGTCCAAGTATGTGAAAGAATTACTAAAGAAGTTTGGTATGGAAGATTCAAAGCCAGTTGGTATACCTATGGTGGCTGGATGTAAGTTAACATAAGATGATGATTCTCCTAAAGCAAATAAGAATAGATATAGATCCATTATTGGTGGATTTCTCTATTTGACTCAAACTAGACCTGATATAATGAATGTTGTATGCATTGTTGCAAGATTTCAAGCTAATCCTAAAGAATCTCATGTGACAACTTTGAAGAGTATTTTTTAGGTACTTGAAGGGGACAATGTATTTTGGCCTATGGTATCCTAGAGAAGATGACCTTACTTTGAGTGTTTTTATTGATGTTGATTTGGTAGGAGATGTGGATGACAAAAAGAGTACTAGTGGTGGTGCATTTTTCCTAGGAAATAAGCTAATTTCATGGTTAAGTAAGAAGTAGAATGACATTTCTTTATCTACTACAAAGGAAAAATACATTGCTGCTACTAAAAATTGTACTCAAGTATTGTGGATGAAGCAGATGTTGAAAGATATCAGAGTTGTGTATGATGAACCTATTGCTATATTCAAAAACCAAGCATATATCTATCAAGTTTCACTTTTTGAGAGAGAAGGTAAACAAAAAGGAAGTCAAATTGGAGTATGTGGCCACTAAGGAAGAGATTGTAAATATCTTTACCAATCCCTTTCCTAAGGATAATTTTGAGTATCTCAGAGGGAATCTAGGGGTGATTACCCCTCCTAATCAGAACTAAGATGCATTGACTTGCATTAGCCCGTGCATTTCATAGTCATATCTTATGATACAAATTGATGTTGTGGTGGCCACTACTCAGGGGGAGTAGTCAGATGTTCAGAAATGTAGTTCAGAGCTTTTATGGGGAAGGATGATTTGGATCTTTTTCATTGATGTCAAAGGGGGAGAAGAGTCATGTGAAAAAATGTGAAAGATTTGAGGAGAAAAGAGTCAAAATCTAAGGGGGAGAAAGTGCTAAGAGAAAGTTGTGTTGATGGTGTTTTTCACATCATGTGTTGCCATCAATTCCAAAGGGGGATATTGTTGGATGTTGTTGATATGTGGTTGTCATTGATGTCAACACTATTGGCATTAATTTCTTTAAGGTTGTATATGTCGAGGATATTGAGAAAATTGTAATAAAATAAGTTCCAGGTTGTCAGTTATGCAGTGAAGTTCAGTATGATGGCTGGCTCAATATATTGATGATAAGAGGTTTTGGATTAAAGTGTTTTTTGTCGAGTATATCTAGTTTATCCACATTAATTTTAAGAGATCCGCATGAATATTTGATTGAGTTATGAGCATCTATGTTCTGATAGTTATTTTGTTGCTTTAGTTAGTGTTCCTGAAAGAAGATAATATGATTCTAGTAATTTGAGTTGTTGTGGATGCTTCTGTGGTGATTCATGATGCTTGCAGATGTTTCTAGATCGTTCTCTATTTGTGTTGTAAATTTGCATTGATCATTGTGCTCACACTTGGTGATTTTATTTTGTGTTCATGTTTTTCATGTTCGTGGCTGATAGGGTGATTGTAGTGTGTTGTGGATCTTCAAAGCATAATTGATGAAGTTTTTTTGTGTTTTAGGATGTTATTTTGGGTCCTTATTATGTTGTGGATGACATTGGTTGGTGCGCATTTAAAACTGTTTATGGATTGAGCTGGCAGTTTGTACACATTTTATATTTTGTTAAAGCCGACATGTTGTTGATCTTATCCTTAGTCGCGGATATATATGATCGATTGTTTATACCATTTGAAGACATTGTGAGAGTAGTGTGCGAAGTTTGTGAGTGCTATACATGTGTGAATAATGTTCTAATCATTTGAAGGAAAAAGTAAAGGATGAAGAAGTGTGAGAAGATGTTTACGTGCTTAACTGGAACTGTAATAAGGCATTAACAGATGCTATTTTCATAGTTCAAAATCTTTCGGATGTAATCCGAATGTTTCTATAATATAGTGTGTCTTCCTTTGGGTAGTAATCCTTTTTGTATTTGAGCAGCGAGCTCTAGGAAGTGTACCTGAATGCATGTGCATTCCCCATTTACAATTATTTTATACTTTTAACAAAGTATAATCTTGTGGATTAACCTCCACCATGGTTTTTCCCCTAACAAGGTTTCCACGTAAAAAAATCTTGGTGTTATGTGTGTTTCTGATATGGTGATGGTTTATGCTTTCATGTTTATTTATCAAATCTGAGAATAATTTTAATAAGTATAATTTATGTGACAACTGATTCACCCCCCCTCTTAGTTTTATGCCCTTGTGTTGCCAACAAAACATTTCTAGTTCCATTTTCATCAAAAATAGGGGTCATATGATGCATTATTTTAATGTTTTTTTACTACAGTGAACACATCCTACAAGTTAGTTTACAAAGGAGGTACCAAAATTTCAATTGTTGGGAAAATTTTGATTTAAAACCTATGTTTTAAATAATTGATTATGGTCTCTCACAAAATATCACAACTCCAAGGGTCCCAATTTGTGCACAATGAATTTCCTCTAATTGGACAACAAGTGAAATTAAATTCTCACTCATTTCCTAAAGTTTAAAGTGCAAGCATTTAAAATATTATAAATGTTTTAAATATTTTGCAAGCATAGTGCACATGCACATGAAGATTTTAGGGAAAATTTAAAATTTGTTTTGAACTTTATAAAGTTTAAAATTTTGTTAAAGGCAAGCTTCCCCGCCAGCCCACTACCGTGAAATCTCATTGCAATAGATGTGAGCGAGGAAGCAGGGAAGGAAGCTAGAGCCTTTGGGTGGGGATTAAAATATTCCAAAGTTGTTTATCCACCATTACAAACATTTTTGCAGCCTTTGCAAATATTTTAAATGTTTTATTTTTCTTTCCTCGCTAGCCCCCTGAAGCATTTGGTGACGTCAGAGAATGGAAGTGGGGAAGCACTGTTTCCCCTTATTTCTTTTGTTGGGTTGGTTTATTTAGCATATTGATGTTGTTTTCACATGATTTGAAGGACTTTCATCACTATGAGAAGGAGAATTTTATTTTGGAAGGGAAAAACTTAATCTGTAATCACGTTTTTTGGTTTGGGGCAGATTTTTAAACACATTTACAAGCTGAAAAATGTTAATGCAACCTCCAAAAAGGTATCACAACCATTTATATATCCTAGGAAGCAATTTTGGCACTGTTTTATGCACTATTTGGTTGCCAGCGAGGTCAAAAACACCTATACTAAGAAAAACAACTCGCAAGTATTTTGAATCTTGTTGGAATTATCAAAGGATTTGAGAATGGAAAGAAGGGGCATGTAGGTTGAATATGTATTCAAATGGTTGCCAGATAAATGTTTGACAAAATTTTAAACTATTTGCATTGTGAAATGAAGGACCAAAAAGTTAAAATAAATGATTAAAATCATCTATTTGAATGCTATTGGTGATGTTAATAGCATTTGGGTAAATAATTTTCACTTACAAAGCATAATATAAATTGGGTAAATGGGTTTGGACCCAAGAGTGAAAATGTACACTTGCTAGATAAAAATACTACTATAAATTACATTTTACATATGGGTAAAAATGTTGCATGGAATGAAGGAAAAGTTATAAAGAATATTTTAGTTGCAAAGAGGAGGGAAAAAAAATTAAGGAGAAGCATCTTCTAGGTGCAAATCATGTTGTAGATCAAGGGTGTAGAGGTGTGTCATGTGTCACCATAGATTTATTTCTAGGACTTCTCTACTATTTTCTCCTTTATCTTAAAATGTAATTTATGTCTCATTCTTCAGGGTTTTGATTTCTAGGAAGGCTCTTAGCTTTATGTTTTAGACATGAAAGAGCTATGCACTATAATCATTGGATGTTAAGGATAAAAGTCCATATGTTGTAAGTCCAAACATTGTAATCTCTTGTAGCTTGAATGCATAGATATGAATGCATACTATTATGTGATTGTCTCCATGTCTGGGATGTAATACCTGTTCAAATTGAAATAACAATGTTATTGGCATTATTTCAAACACATTTTCTATTTGAGTTGTTTTCTTGTTTGCTTTCCATTCAAGGAGTGGTGTAAATGCTTGCAAGTAGGTAATGAGGGTATTTTATTTTCAAATAGATTACAAGTATGATTTCATGGAAGGCTTAAGTAAACCTTTCTATCATAATGTGGTAGAATTTTTTAGGTCATCATGATTATGTTATAGAATTATGGTGTTATGTGCATAATATGTAACTCTGTAGCCAAAGGTAAGCAATGGTCTTTCATAGTTGTCTTTTTCCATTCTAAAAAATAACCTTTAAATTCAAACAACTTTTAAATTCTTTTGTTCTATGTTTTATTTTTGGAAGTGCAATATACTTTTGTATTCCCATGCTCTATTATTTGTAATGTACATGGCCATTTGGATACATAAATTCATAGGTATATTATGTGTGATCACTCTCCTAGGTTTAGCAGATCCCAAAGTGTAGGGGAGAAAAGTGTAGAATCCATATCTTGTTCATCGGCCATTAATCTTGAAGGTCTTAAGCATAAGGACTGGCTATCCTTTAGAGTATTTTAAAGGTTCAACTAGAAAAAACAAAAATAGTACATACAAAAGAGATGTTACTTTCAAAGCTATGAAAAGAGAACTTGAAACATCTTCTTCATATAGTGAATCATAGGAAAAAGAAGAAAACTTTGTGAGAAAGCTAAAGAAGGGACCAAGAAAGTATGAAGGTAAGTTACCTTTCAAGTGTGTTAAATATGGAATAGTTGGTCATTATTCTTCTAAACCTCCTTTTGGAGAAAATGAAAATAATAGTAAAGGTTTCAAGAGGAGAAACTTCTAAAGGAACCTCCTTTCCAAGAAGACTATAGCTCCTCACAAGAAGTAGATAACTACTCATCACATGATGAGAGAGGAAAATCCCTATTCATGGCCATGGTGATTTATGATGGTTTAGACAAGACTATATATGAAGAAGAATGTGAAGTTTATTTTGAGGGTGAACTTATTTCTACTCTTGAAAAATTGGATTGTGAAAGGAGATACAAAAAAGAATAAAAATCCCTAATTGAATCGAAGAAAAATGAATGAACAACACATAATAAAGAAATCCTCTTAATCAAAAAAGGAATTGGAGAAAGAAAAGTCTAGAAATTAGGATAACCCTGAAGAAGAAAACTTCATTCCAATTAGGCCTCAATGAAGACCCTTCCAAGAAAGAAGATTCTTCATAAATAGGTTTAATAAAGTATTTGTTGGTTATATTTTCATCTATAATAAGTATGTTCATAAGGCTATGGATTACAAGTCTAAAATGAATAGAATAAATTTGTAAGTAGGAAATCTCTTTCTTCACTAGTGGATGTCAATGTGATATATCAAGCATGAAAGAATGTTGGACATATAGCAAGATATTTCAACAGTGGATTACAAAAATTAGAAACTTAGATGGCATATGTTATTGAGAAATTCAAAGAGAATGAAACTTCCAAAAGAGAGGAAACAAACGATGAGTTTGAAATTTCAATGATCGTCTAAACAACTTTGCATGCTTAAGGGAAGACAAATTTTTCTGTAATAGATAATGGATTTTCAAGCCACATGATAGGTGAAAAAAAAAAATTCATCAATCTTGTTAAGTGGAATGGTAGTTTAGTCAAGTTTGGAGATAATTAATCTATAAATATTTGTGGAAAAGCCACCATAAGTATTGAAGGAAAATCCAGGACAAAATATGTTATCTATGTAGAAGGTCTCAAGCACAATCTTATCAATGCCATTCAGATGTGCAACATATGATACAATCTCATATTTCATGATAAAGGGTGTGAAATTAGAAGAGAAAATTATCATAAATTGGTGGTAGAAGGATCTAAGACAAAAAAAAAACCTTGCAAAACCTAAAGGGTGTTAATGTAATAATTTTCCTTCTAGGAAAAACAAGTGAATGCTGGTTGTGGCACAAGAGTGGGAAACATCAACTTTGATAATATTGTGAAGATCAAGTCCTCTATCACCAGTCATGTTGTGAGAAAAACCTTTATCAATCACCCAACTATTTTCCTCTTCTTTTGCACTACAAAAGGTAGTCCATAGTGCCATTGATCTTTCATTAACCTTATTGTTCTAGCAAAGTGTAATGCCAAGAAAGTGCACAAGAACAAATTAGAGCAAACAAGCAATACTAATCTAAATGCAAATCTAATGCTAAGCAACAAAGAACAAAGGAAAGTAATAACATGAACAAACTGAAACAATCTCACCAAATTGCTACGTATTTCCATCATTCATCTTGATTGCCCTTCTCCATTTTGCTTGTGTAGTATAATTGCCCTCAGATTTCTCCTAAGTTCATGCAAGTATAGTCAAAGATAGTGATTAGCAAAACATCGAAAATTCAAGATTAAGTGCTCTCAAAAGTCATAAGATTTTGCGAGAGAGATTGAAATGAAGAATGACAAATCAATTTATAGAAAATTGATTATTCGAACAATAGGCCAGGATTGAAAGATCAACGGACGATTGAGATCAATAGATTAGACATGCATTCTAATAACAGTCAGTGATGACATGAGTGATAAAAATTAGAAATAGAATTAAAGATTAAATAAATGATTTAGTCTTCCAGTTTAGTATTCGAAAATAGAAAAATTATCTTTGCATGACAAAGATAAAGATTGATTAAAGCAACTCTTGTTCGAATGCACACACAAGGTTTAATTAATTAAATAAGAATATTTAATTAATATGCATGTACATGCAAATGAGTTAGAACTGGATGATTGAATGATTTGACGAAGAGATTACTTGAGAACACCACTCAGACATTAAACCAAGAGTTAACCGAGCGATTAAAATAGATCTCTTGAGTTGAGTAAAAGTGAATATTTAGATAACTCACATAATTATCTAAATATAGATGAATGCGTTAAAATAGAATTTATGAATTAAATAATTCATTTAATTCAAGATCTGATATTTGAAAAATAATTAAATAAATAAGATTTATTTAATTAAGTGATGAAGGGATTTAAATGAATAATTAAATAAATAAAGAATTTATTTAATTATAGTTGAAGTATGATAAAGAGTAAATTAAATAAGAATTTATTTAATTTGACAAGAAGGATAAGGTTAATTAGTAACATAATTAAATAAAAAGCGTTTATTTAATTAATCAGATAGAATAAAGAAAATGTGAATTAATTAAATAATTAAGATTATTTAATTAATAGAAGAAATGAAGACTATAGAGAATAATTAAATAATTGACATTATTTAATGAATAGAAGAATACGAATTATGAAGAATATTGAAGTCGTAGGCTTAGACCAGATTTCGGTGTCTACATTTGCCCCTCTTTGATACAATGTCATTTCAGCGTTGTGTCAAAGAAAATTGATAAGAAATATGCCCCAGTAATGCTCCAGTGTAAAATAGGTGAAGGTATGCCCCCTCAGGAAAATTGACAAATTTTTGAAAAAGTTAATAAAAATTTGGAAATTGTCTCAATTAGGCCATTGAATGGCTAGAAATGCAGTTGAGTTTGCAGAATTGAGGTTGGAAATGTCAAGGACGGGTACAAGCTGATCAAAATGGGAAGTGAACACGGCCAGTAGGAAAGAAATGCCACCTAAGCCCTAGGTATATATAGGAATATGGGTAAAAACCAATTCATTTTCACCCACTTAGCCCTAGAATTGAGAATTTGTTTTGCACCCACAGCGAGGATGTCACCCGTTCTGAACACTCACCATAGCACATATAGGATCCGGACCTTCCAGAGGCCAGCCGATGCGGACACCCCGGTATGTACCTCAAACTTGGCTTTTTAAAATTTTCATTTGCGTGTAATTTTATGCATTTAATTCAAGTTTTTTGTTATGCGTCATTTTGTTAAAACACCGCATTTGTGCGTGTGAATGATGCATTTGCGTGCGAAAAGCTGCATCTACAATTTCACGTTAACTGTTTTGCATAGTTAGTCTCTGGTTCAACACATTTGTATATTTATTAACCACATTTGATAATATGTATCGTATGTGCATGTAAAATAGCCGCATTTGTTAATTATTAAATGCATTTGAATATCCCACACGCATTGTTTGTGTATTTCAACGCATATGTTAGAATGCAACACATTTGAGATATAATTAACCGTATTTGAAAAATAATGACGCATGTGAGTAATAAAATGACGCATGTGTATGTTATGCACCGCATATGTTAAATAGTGATGCATGCAAAAAATAATGATGCATGTGCAAAATAATGACACATTTGAATTGTAGTGAGTATAGTCAGTTCACATTAGAATAGATGATTGAGGCTGACATGAGGCATGTATAATGCCATTGTAGGTTGTGCTAGACATGATATATACACGGGAGTTGAGACTGACGACATTTCGATTCAGAGATAGTTTGCGGCCAGTAGAGCGACGGATCTTATGGCACCTAGGTCTACTTCACATGACAGACATGCCCTAGATTCAGGCAAATCAGGAATTATTGATAGCTTTGTGTGAGCAGTGGCACTCGGAGACATCGTCTTTCCACCTACCAACTGGAGAGGCGACTATTACCTTAGAGGATGTCTATAGGATCCTCGGACTTCCTATTAGAGGCACACAGGTGATGTATGATACCCAGAGGGGTGCACCTGAGATGTACAGATACTACCCACATGTGGACATTAGGTAGTTAGGATTTGATGACTATGAGATTAGGTGGCGTGTGTTGGCTCAGAGGTATAGGCAGCAAGACTATCTATTGTGTACATTGATAGGCAGAATAGTACTTCCTGACCGCTGAGGTCATGGTTTTCCCATGGGGTGGGGGGAGATGCTAGTAGGCATGCTAGAGCGTCGAGTGGTGTATGCTTGGGGTTCATGTGTGCTCGGGATGTTATACTTTCATTTGCATGATATTGCCTACCAAGAGGCACAGTCCATGAGTTGTGGTACCACGCTCCTGATGGTATGGGTGTGGGAACACATTGCGATCTTTTGGCCATCGGTGACAGTAGATGTACCACATGGTGCTTCGTACGCCTTCCATTATGTGAGGGTGAATATTCAGCCTCACATAGGAGATACGGGTTATTTTAGACATGCCATAAACACTATGGTGCGGTTTACATGGAGACCATACTTGGGCTATGCCGAGTGGTCAGACAAGGATGAGCATTTGCCATTTTTCTGATAGACTCAGTTTTTGGTTGGGAAGACAGTGTCACATGTCCACATTATAGAGCGTCAGTTGCCAGATCGTGTCCTGCAACAATTTGGAGAGGTGCAAGATGTGCTTAGAGGATGGGCAGAGTTTGCGAGATCATCGCAAGAGGTCCCCCTATGGGGTCCAGAGATTCCTATTGCCACAACAGAGGCTAACATCGATGCACTACAGGAAGTTCCATGGGGATGGAGGGATGGTCCAGCAGATCCAAGGACCACAGAGGAGTATGATCAGTGGTGGGCAGTACACAGACCGATTCCGCTGATAGATCCAGAGCAGCTAGCGCCAGTAGAGTGGTGAGGGATAGGTCCACAAGGCAGGCATGGCAGAGGTAGAGGTCAGGGAGATAGAGGAGGCCATGGTGATGGAGGAGATGATGGCTGAGGTGGACGGCGTGGAGGCAGGAGAGGAATACATGGTCGGAGGGGACAAGGGCCACCATTGTCACCAATCCGTGAGGAGGGACGAGGAGATGAGGATGTGGCCATACCAGACATTGGTAGAGGAGGAGAGGAGGTGGATACTATGATAGGCAGAGAGGAGGTGCAGCCTACAGAGGCAGCTATTCTAGACATCTCAGCAGAGGAGGAGGTAGGTACCGAGGAGGCAGGCAGAGAGGAGGCAGAGATTGATGCCTTGGGTTTATTGGGTGCCTACCAGGAGGATGACGAGGAGGATGATGATCATGAGAGAGAGGTTCGGGGTCGGATCCTATAGGAGTTAGATGAGGAGGAGGATGGGAGACTGAGGGGCAGACAGGATGAGATAGGGGTGGTGGATCTGGACACAGATACATTGTGTGCTCAAGTTGCATCCTTGGAGGAGCAGATGAGAGTTTTGATGTCCGAGAGGGATGCATATCAGATGGAGAGGGACAGAGTGGTGATGGATAGAGATCAGGCTATAGCTCGATGACAAGAGGCAGAGTAGAGATTCTCAGAGCTCAGAGCCTTATGTACTGGGCCATCAGTTGCCTTTGCCAGAGAGCTAGTCATAGTTGGGGAGAGAGAGATATTATTGGGAACCTTATGAGGCAGAAGTTCTGCCAGAGAGACGGGCTCCCAGTTTCTCAGAGGCACATAGTAGCAGGTCCCAGACCAGAACCCACACTAGGACAGTTAGCATAGAGGGGGTGGAGCAGCCACCCAAAGCAGGTCTGTATGATGGACCTCCCTCAGCTCATAGGTCGTCGAGTTCCCATCATCATTCCTCCACACACTCTAGGCATGATAGTAGTGGCAGTTCAGGATAGGGATACTTCTTGAGATACATTGAGACATTGTATTATGATCCTATAGCCTACGGGCTTCCATGTATTATTGATACATTATGAAATTGTGATGTGACACAGTTGAGTGAGATATATATAAATATGATTTTGGTGGTGATTCTCATGATATGCATTTCTATGTATTAATTATGTCATTGTTTATTTGTACATGTGATGTTTATATATGACATGCTTATGTGATGGATGATGATATCTATTTTATGATGTGTATATGTAGCTAATGATATAATGTTGATTCTATATGATGTATGCGATTTATAGATTATGAGATGCAATATGATGTTATATGTATAATGTCGACTACATGTGATGCTTATACCAATGTAATATGATACATATATTTATAGTTGCTTTGTACATGGAATGCTTATGGTATGTATTGTTTGATGATGAATGTCTATTATGCCATGATGATCTAGATATGAAATATGCCTATATGTATGTATGTTTCTAACATGTACATTGATGCAGGATGATGTATAATATTTTGTGTCATAGGACTCCATCATAATGCAAGAAAGAAGAACTGTTAGTGCCGAAAGAAAGATCGAGGAAGAATGAAAGATGGGAGATAGATGTTAGTATTAGCAATCTTCGATGTTTCGCTGTATCACAAAAGGTATTGCACTTTATCATCATTGGGTAGGACTAATACAAATGGAAAAAAACACCATGATATGACATAAATTAAGGTGTGCAAGGTCATCCACTTGCTAAGAACAGACAGTCGCAAACAAGGATTGTCATTAAATCATACTAAAGGCACAAGTTGCCCCAGTCTTTTTTTCAGGACAAACCACAGACAACAAACAAAGTAAAAGATGGGTCATGAGACGTCATTGCTCCTCTAAATCCTTCATGGGACATCCTTGAGGAAACTAGTAACATGACTCCAATAAAACAAAGTTAAAAGACAATCGACAGACAACAGTCAAAGAAAATAGAATTTTGATACATCGTTGCTTCTCTAAATCCTTCATGGGACATCCTTGCAAAAGCTAGTAACATAATTCCCATCATAAAGTCAACTGAAAAAATAAGATAAATAAGTCAGAAAGTCAAAAAGCCAATAAAATATTTTCCAAAACTTGATCTTGTTTGTTTGATTCATGTTGATTGATAGAAATATTGATTGATAGAGCCTGATGTCAAGGAATACACATACCGGATAAGACTCTGAGTCTAGTTTCGATGTTATGACTATCTGTATAAGGCATGACAAAGCCTAGTTTCAGAAAGATATGTATCGTATAAGACATTGAGTCAGATGTCGTTGATGTGATAACCTACGTAAGGCTATTTTTGATTGTTTAACAATGTTGATTATATAGGAAGGACTCATCCTATATAAGACATAGATTGTTTTGCTGATATTAGTATTCAGGAAGGACCCATCCTGAATAAGATACAGGTTGATTGCTATGGTGATGTCTGTTTCCAGGAAGGACACATCCTGTAGCAGACATTAGTTGATCTGTTTTGATTGTTTTGTTTGGAAAGTTGTTTGATTTGACTTAGAAACATTGCTGACTTGTTCACCAGATTGAGGCATGACTTGAGATGATGCGTTGACAATTGACTGTGTGTGACGACAAAACCCTAAAGGACTGACCTAGTGCGGCCTCGGGGGTTCATCGATTGATGGCCTTGCCTATGTTGTACATGCAGAGACCTCGTAGTTCGACTTGACTTTGACTGACAAGACTGACTACAATTAGAAGATGTGTGTGAAAGTGAATGTGATGAACCCTAATGGACTAACCTAGTACGACCTTGAGGGCCCATTGATTGATGGCCTTGCCTACATTTTACACGTAGAGACCTTGTAGTTCGAGATGACCAATGACCTTGTCATATAGACATATGGATTGAATCATGATTTTATATAGACAAACCTAAACTAACTGACCTAATGCGGCCTCGGGGGCACATCGGCAGATGCCCTTGCCTACGTCCAGTCACAAAGGCAATGTAGTTCAACAAAAAACAAATATTGACAAGTGCGACTAACTTTGACTCTGTTTTTGGATTTTTTTTAAAATGTTTTTATTTTTTTTGTCTTTTGAAGTTTTATGATGTTTTTGTATTTTCTCAGGTCATTTTGCGATGTTCGTGGATTTTCCATGGTTTACGTCTTCAACATAGCTAATGTAAGAACCAATATGACACATGTCAAGTGTTTGCCCCCAGTCGAGTATAAGACCAATTGATTATGAATAGGATAAAATGGGGGATATGAAATGCACTTGATGTCAATCACTCCAAGTTATGGGAAATACTACCACTTATGACGAATGGTATTTACAAGCGATGGATATGAAAGATAAGGGATATGTACAGGGATAGGTAGTATGTACAGGGTAGTGGACTATGTATAGGGCAGTGGACCATATATAATGATAAGGACTATGTACAAGGATAAGGACTAGATTAGAATAATAGTAGACAAAGGAGCAGAGTTAACTACACATGGTGCCTGTTTGCTAGGTTTTCACCATGGTACCTATCCAAAGTGCCACCAAAGTGGTTTTCACTATTTGACGAATGATTTGTCTTTACTATTTTCTAGATTATCTAATTTTTTTGGTGTTACCAAGATGCCTATTTGTCAAGTTTTCACCTTGATAATGATTTTTGTGATTTTTTGATTTTTTTGTATTTTTGCTAATTAGGACAAAGGATCTCAGAAGCTATGTGTAGAACTTCTTTAGATGCAGACTATTGATTGGTGAGGACAATGGTTCCCCTTCAGGAGTAGAGAGTTGGTACGCTCCTGATCCAAAAGCTTCCGTAACAACATAAGGTCCTAACCAATTTGGTTCAAACTTTCCTGGTTTTTCTCTTCTGCTTGATTCTTTGGGTTCTCCATTAAAAAAGGTTACCAATGTCAAAGTTTCTGTTCAATACCTTCCTATTATATCTACGACGAAGGTGATTCTGATATGCTTGAAGATGGTCTAGTGCCTTCTGTCTTCACTCATCTAGGAATTCTAGCTCATGGAGTCTCGATACTCAGTACTCTTCATCATCAATGTGGCCTTTCAGGGATAACCTTAGGGAAGGAATCTCAACCTTAATAGGCAGAATAGCTTCAGAACCAAATACAAATGAATATGGAGTAGCACCAGTGGGAGTACGGATACTTGTGCAATAAGCCCATAAGGCAGGGTTAAGTTGTAAATGCCAGTCACGACTAGCATCATTGATAGTCTTCTTGAGGATTCTAATGATGGTCTTGTTAGATGCCTCTACTTGGCCATTACCTTGTGGGTAGTATGGAGTGGAAAAGTGATGTTGGATATGAAATTCATCACACAGGTGGTGGAATTATTGGTTCTTAAATGGGCGACCATTATCAGTGATTATGGACTGAGGGACACCATACCGACAGATGATATAGTTCAGGATAAATTTAGAAATCTTTGTGTCGGTAATGTATGTCATAGGAATGGCTTCAATCCACTTCGTAAAATACTCAGTGGTAGTGATAATGAATTTGTGTCCATTAGATGATGTGGAGTGGATCTTACCTATGAGGTTGAGTCCCCATTAGGCAAAGGGCCATGGTGACGTTATAGGACAAAGCTCCTGTGCTAGTGCATGTATCAAGTCTCCATGAACTTGGCATTGGCAGCATTTCGTTACAAAGACATATGAGTCTTTTTCCATAGTAGGCCCCAGTCTCATAATCTTTTTGGCTAAGGTAGGACCGCTAGAATGGGAACCACATATACCCTCATGCACCCCATGCAAGGTTGCTTGTGCTTCAATAGAATCAAGACATCTCAGTAGGGTATTATCTAAGGCACGTCTATATAGGGTGTCTCCGACGATGGTGTATTTGGCTGACTTGCAGAGGAATGTCCTACATTGATTATTTGATAGGCCAGTGGGTATGACTTCGGCATGAAGGTAATCATAGATTTCTTTATATCATGGGGAATCAGGACCAACAATGTCACACACCATTTCAGAATCTAGGATATCGTAAGCTAGGACCAAAAGCTGTTCTACCAAGAACTCAAACTTCGGCATGTTGTTAGGAATGTCAAGAAGTGATGCAATTGTAGCCATAGCATCTGTTGCCTTGTTTAAAACATGAGGTATTTGATGAAATTTGACTTTGTCAAAGTACTCTTTAAAGCTATCAGCCATGCGCTTGTATGGAGCAAGCTTCTTGTCCTTAGTCTCATAATCATCATTTACCTGTTTGATTACTAGTTGAGAATCCCCATATACCTGTAAAATCTTAATTTTCCACTTGACTGCCATATGTAACCTTGTCACTAGAGCTTCATACTCTGCTATGTTGTTAGTGCATGGGAATGCAATCCTGAATGACTTAGGGATGGAATCACCCTGTGGTGTAATAAACAGTATACCAGCCCCTGAACCATGATTTGTATGTGAGCCATCAAAGTACAGTTTCCATGTTATGTTTGTGTCAATTGTGAATATGAACTCATCAATAAAGTCTGCAAATAATGGGTGATCTTCCTGTATGGGTGCGTCATCTAGCTGATCAGCAATGACCTGTCCTTTAATAGCCTTTCTTTCTACATACTGGATATCATACTCACTAAGTATCATAACCCATTTGGCTAGTCACCCTATTAATGCTACCTTGTTGAGAAGATATTTCAGAGGGTCTATTTTAGCAATCAACATTGTTTGATGGTTTAGCATATAGTGCCTCAATTTTTTAGTAGCAAATACTACTACAAGGCATGCATGTTCAATGGTACTATAGTTGAGCTCATAACCTACCAAAGTCTGACTGATATAATAGACTTCCCTTTCATGACCTTCATCATCATTCTATGCAAGCAATGCTCCGAGTGATGAATGGGTTGCTGTAATATAAAGAATCAATGGTCTTCCTTTAACAGGTGGCATTAAGACAGGTGGTGTGAGTAAATATTCTTTAATCAGTTGAAAAGCCTCTCCACACCTGGCTATCCATGCAAAGGGTACTCCATTCTTAAGTATATGTTGAAAAGGATGTGTCTTATCTGCTAACTGCACTATAAATCTTCTGATAGATTGCAACCTTCCCTGTAATGTCCTTAGTTGAATAAGATTAGTGGGTGGAGGCATGTCCATGATTACATCTACCTTAGCTGGATCCACTTCAATGCCTCATCTAGAAATGATATAACCTAGTAGCTTTCCTGACTTGACTCCAAACACACATTTCTTTGGATTGAGTCTCACTTTATACTTCTCTAGCCTCTGAAATATCTTGTCTAAAACCTGTAAATGTTTTGCCCTTGTCTTGGATTTTACAATAAGTTCATCGACATAATCCTCCATAAGAGTGTGTACTAGATCATGAAAGATAGTAGTCATGGCACGTTGATAGGTTGCTCCAGCATTCTTGAGTCCGAAGGGCATAACATTCCAACAATCCGTTCCCCAAGGACAAGTGAAAGTCATCTTAGGTTGGTCTTTAGTTGCAATTCTGATTTGGTTATATCCTAAAAATCCATCCATAAGGGACAACATCTCATATCCTGCTGTCATGTCAACTATCATGTCTATGTTAGGCAAAGGGAAGTCATCCTTAGGAAAAGCTTTGTTGATATCTCTAAAATTAGTGTAGATGCGGATGCCCCTAGTTGGTTTAGTGACTAGTGCAAGATTGGAAATCCAATCTGCATTGTCGATAGATCTGATGAAACCAACGTCTAAGAGTTTCTTGAGTTCTGCCTTGACTAACAAAGCAATCTGTGGGTGCATTTTTCTCAATTTTTGTTTCACTAGTTTGGCACTTGGTTGTAAGGGAAAATGATGCAGAACAAGTTCAGGATCCAACCCCGGCATGTCGGCATATGACCAAGCAAAATTTATCTATCTCTATGCAAAGAAGTTATGGAACTCTGGCTGCTCTTCTGTTGTCAATGACACTGCAAAATAAACTACTCGAGGATTCTCTTTGGTACCTATGTTGACTTCTACTGATTCTTCAACGAGCATGGGTGACTTTTCCTATGCAATGGGGAGAATGTTCAAACCTCCATCCTTAGGTGCCTCAGAGGGGCTTTCACCTTCAAATGCGTCCTTTCTTTTTAATTTTTCATTGTCTAAAGGTGCCTTTCGGTTTTCACCTAGAGACTCATCCTTTTTATTTTGTTTATTCTTTTTCTCATTTTTGCGACTGGAGGGTTGAACAGATTCCCCAAAATATGCTTTGTTGTCCAAGTCAATAGTAAAATCAACCTTATGATCACCATTGAGTATTCCTTCTCGTAATCCCATGAACTCAACAATTGCTTCGTCGTTCTCAAAAATGTCTAAGACAAGTGTGTCTTGTTGATCCCAATCAATGAGTTGGGGATAGACTAAGGGCATGTCATCATCGGAGTTGTCAATGTTTAATGGGGTCAAGGTAAAGATTGAATTATTCATGTGGTTACAAAAGTCTTGTACCAGGTCCCTTTTGCTCTTAGGTTTGAGTCTAGATGGATGGATAGGTGGGCCTAATGCCAAGGTTTGACTATTGGAAATAGGTGGCTCAGGTTGCTAAGAGGTAGGATCAAGTGATTCCCAATAGTAGTGTTTAAACCATTCCTCTTTTGTCATTTTCTTTGGTGGACAAGAATTCAAGGGATTTGGTCAGGAACTTAACATCAAGTTCTCCAAATAACTTGTCAAGGTCCATGGAAGAAGTAGAGGATAGGGAATCCCACTCATAGTCGTTAGAGTCACGGGAGTCACAATGATATTGGTCCACTGGTTCGTGAGATGTCTTAATATCTTCTGAAGCACTTACTTCCTCAAGTAAGGGTAATGGGGTACTAGGAATGCTAATCTAAATCAGTTGAAACCCTAGCCCTACTCCTTTTGGCCACTGAGAAACAAATATTGGTTCAATCCTCCCATCTTGGTTTAAGCCTAAACCACTCTGTCCATCATATCCTTTGCTTTGCATGATTTTGAAACCCTTCCCATATAGGTTTGTAGGAATATGAGCAAGTAAGAGGGGTTCCTCATCATCTTCCCTATATAGCCAGGAAGTGACATCTTCTGCATCTACGGCCTCTTTGCTTAATTCACCCTATTTAGTAAAAGTTGTTGTGGGAGGAATGTGTATAGTGACCATAGATTGTCTCCTATCTGATGTAGGTAAACCGTATGACTTAGGAGGAATCAAATGGGTGACATAATAAGAAGTTTTCATGTAATACTCTCCACAACCCTTGTCTTGGATCTCAACCCTAGGAATAGTAGGAATTGAGGGTGAAATAGATGTTCGAGTGAGTGTGGCTGGATCAACATAGGAGGATGAATTGGATGATGAGGCCTCTTGGTTTACTAGCACTTGGCGTTGCGGGATCTCTTTTAGATTGGTGCAATATTGGAAGGGATCCAAATCACCATCTATAGTTATTTATATGCCATTGTAAAGGAATTTAAGACACTAATGATATGTGGAAGGGACCGCCTTCATGGCATGAATCCATGGCCTACCTAGTAGAAGGTTATAAGGAAGGGTGAGATCCAAGACCTGGAACTTTGTCTCCATCACCGTAGGACCAATTCTGATAGGAAGTGTTACCACTCCCTTTGATTTTCTTTCCTCATCATCATAATATTTTATGACAATAATTTTGGCCATTTCTACGCATGCTTCTGAAATACCTAATGCCTTAATTAGTTTTAAAGTACACAGATTTAACCCTGCTCCTCCGTCTACCAAAACTCGTCTAACCTTGGTGTCATCAACAAGGACTTCCAGATGTAAAGGATCATTATGGTGGATCTTTTCAGTTGCATAGTCTTGTTTAGAAAATGTGGCATGGTGATTATTGGTCAAGTAGCCCACCATTTCCTAGAAATGATTGACATCAAGATCATTAGGGACTATGGTGTTCTATAAAGCGTTATCAAGGATAGATCGATGCTCAGGGGAAATACGCAACAATTCCAAGATTGAGATTTGGGCTGGGGTCTTCCCCAACTGGTCAAGAAGGTTATATTGTAACTTGGAAGGTTGGGGTGTTTGCTATGATGGAGGGCCTTGGATAGTGAACTTAGTACGACGAGTATTGACAGCACATATTCTCATCGACGACGCGAAGGCAGTGAATGATTTTTCCACTATTATAATCATGCTTGACATTGGCATAGTTGGTTGACATATTGGTCTTAGTACTCGAACTGGGGACAATTCATTTCCCATGGTCATGTAGTGGGTCAGAAAATACTTGATGATCAGTGTTTGATGACTTTTGTTTTTGTCCACTAACTTCAATAATTCTCCTTTCGACAAGATCCTATATGATATTCTTCAGTTGTCAACAATTTTGTAGGTTATGTCCCTTAGTTCTATCATAATCACAAAAGACATTATCATCCCACCAAGCTGGTTTAAATTTTCCTAGATCGTATTGTCTTGGTTCCTACAGCTGTATAAGATTATGTTGTAACAGTTGTTTGAACACCGACTCAATGGGTTCCCCTAAGGGAGTGAACTCAATTTTTTTAAATCTTCTTTGTTGTGGACATTGAGTATTTTGGACCACGTTAGGAGGTTGATTGACAACATTAATCATGTTAGCAAAAGTATGAGGTCCTTGTAATGTGAGGAGGGGTCTTGCTTGTATCATTTTAGCATCAACCACCCCATCATTGGTGACATTTTTGTTGCGAGACCAAAATTTGTTTCTGTCAGTGGGGGTGTTTTGTATGATCAGGTTTCTATTAGATGTTGATGTCTTGAGTTCACCCTTTTCAATGAGATCCTTCTCTATTATAACCCCTTTTTCCACTAGTTCCAAAAAAGATGTACAATAATGGACCCTTAAGTTACTCCTAATTTTTGCATGAAGGTTTTCTTGAAACATAGTAACTTTTTGTTTTTTGGGTATCTCGATAGGACACCTACTAGCTATAGTTCTCCATCTCTGGAAGAAAGCAATGAATGTTTCAGCTTCATCTTGTGTTGTGTGACACAAGGTTGCTATATTTATCTCATGATCTATGTTGAAGGAGAATTGCTCCACAAATTTCTCAACCAGTTCACCCCAAGATCTAATGCCAGAATCTAGACCCAAAAACCATTCTAGTGCAATTCCTACAAGACTTCTTGGAAATAGCCTCATAAGATACGTGGGGTCATAAGCGACATCTATGCATATGGTAGAAAATTCCCTTATATGTTCTATTGGATTTCATTTGCCATTGTACTTAGGGAGATTCGATGTGACATTAAGGGGTCATGTACAATGATCTATCAAAGGGGAATGGGCATATGTCTTTTGTTGAAAATGATTTCTTAGTTGACACCGACATGTTATCCATTTGTTTTTGTAATGCATGCATTTGTGTTTGTAAGACGTCAACTTGAGTCAAAGATGTGCTAGGAGGATTATGTGGATCTATGTATGTATTCTAAAATCCAAAGTCTCATGATGGGTTTCGATTAAATGTTGGTATTTGAGGTGGGTTTGGATTTGGAATGTTGGTAAATGTGTTCTGGTCTAGAGTTTGCATAAATTGGTGTTGACCTGGGATCTGTGTTAACGGCTTCTAAATACCAATCTATGAAAAAGGATTCTAATTCAGAATCCACATAAATGGATTATGATTGCTAGTCTGAACAAAGGGATTCTAATTCAGAATCTGAGTGAATATATTCTGGTTGCCCATCTGGGAGAATGGATTCTGATTGCCATATTGGAAAGAGGTAATGCCTCCTGTTTGTGTAATATGTGGTATAGTACTAGTGAATTGAGCACTAGGCATGGCCATCGATTGTGGTATGGTGCTCGTGACACTGGCATTAGGTATGGCCGTTGACTGGGATATTGTACTTGTGACACCGACATATGGTGTAGAAGTTGATGTTTTAGGTCTTTTTCTCCCAACAAGAGGACTGGAGGGAGTGGAGGATGATCCGCCCATAGTGAAATTAAATCCCGATGTCATGCCAGTTGTTCCAAATGGAGATGTATGGACTGTCGTACTCTGTGTAGGTGTGCCAGATGGCATAGTTGTGCTGACCTGAGATATAGTAGTACTAGCAGTCGTGGTATTTGTCCCTTGTGTAGGTTGAGTTTGTAAGGTGCTAATATCAAATCCTGTAGGTAAGGTAGTGCCTTCAACTAGCAATTTGGCTAAGTATCGTTGTCGATCATTTGCTAGGTACTCATCTACAAAAGAGGCAAACTCAGGGTCCTGTGAGACAACCTCTATGCCTTCTGTTGTAATGTGACCTTGAGTGTTTCTAGTGGTGACTTTGTCTAATAGAGTCTTATGAGGTCTTGAAGAAAATGGATTGATGAATTCGTTTTGGTTTGACATGTTTTCTCTCTCTCTTCTCTTAGACCTAGTTTCAACCATGTAAGACAAGCTCAATATGTGAGAAATGCAAAACAATACCTATGAACAGTATGACTCTAGTCTATGTTTTTGGGATTTTTGTATGCAAAATAAGTAATGTTCTAGGATGACGCTAGCCTAAAATCTAAAGATGCAAGGCCTAAGCAAAGTTCTAAAATAATCAATTCTATAAACCCAAGATGAAGGGACCAACTACCTAAAGTCTAACCAAGGCGTCAATTTAGTTTAAGTCAAGGAACCAATGTAGGATGAGGATCAAAGACAAGTTGAGTTTCCTAACTAGACTGATGAGCTAGGAGGACTCTCTATGGGACAAAGGATAAAATGATAAGACTAGGTTCAATGACAAATTTTATTGACACTATGATTTTTCTAAAGTGTAGATGATGGACCTATTCTAAAGTTTGTAAAAGTGACCTTTCTAGAAGTTTAATGCAAGGTAATATGTATTCTAAGATGAAACTAAACTCTGAATTAAGACAACTATGGTAATGACCGAATAAACCTAAAGGATGCAAAATTGAGAAAATCGTTTCAGGTTTCTATTCAAGGACTGTTTGTATAAAGACAACAGAAACTGGTATAATTGTGTTGACCGGACAGTGACTTTGAATTCTGTAT
Organism: Sequoia sempervirens; assembly: GCA_007258455.2. Lineage (NCBI taxonomy): Eukaryota > Viridiplantae > Streptophyta > Pinopsida > Cupressales > Cupressaceae > Sequoia > Sequoia sempervirens. The sequence goes on along the minus strand of VDFB02000008.1, from coordinate 85,105,028 downwards.
TTCACAGATGCAGTTCAAGTTAACAGTTGTGGTTTTCGAGTGATCAATTGTGTTTCTCTGGTAAAGTTCAATGTGTGACTTTGACAGATGCAGTTAACCTTCTAACAGATGCGACTCGTAATGATAGTTGCGACTTAGAATATGACATATGTGGTTTTTTGCAAAATAATTGCAAATTGATTTGGTAGATGCGACTCTATGCTAAACAGATGCAACTCGAAGTTCAATAGATGCAACTCGTAATAATAGATGCGACTCAAAGTTCAACAGATGCGACTCGTAATAACAGATGTGACTAAAAGTTAAACAGATGTGACTCATAATAATAGATGTGACTCAAAGTTAAATAGATGTGACTCTAAAAATCAATTGCACCCTTCTGGTGAACACTTGTGACTCTCTGTGTATTTTTAGTGATTAGATTTTAAAACCAACCGTGTTTTCCGAGATCAAAATTTTGGCAAACAAGAACAATCATAAGACAAAGTGTTTTCAATTTGTTTTGGACTCAAAGAATGTTTAAATTAACAAAAGACAAGTACATCCTAATAGACCAAAAGGCCTTGGGTTTGTATACTTGGTATAGCCCACCGAAATACCCCGGATTGGTGATAAACACCTTTCCTTCTGGAGAGCGGATAGCTTAGAAATTTGGTGGCATTGGCTCCCCTCCATGGCTCATTAATGTCTTTCTAGCACACCAATTTCAAATTCTTGGGCAATGACCTCCCAAGAACTTCTATCTCTACTCAAGGGGATCAGTAGTGAGTGTCTTCGGGCATGATACTGTACCCTGCACTATACCAAGCAACGACCAATAGAATAGTTGGTTTCTAAAACAAAAGGTGTTTAATACGGGAATTCCATTCATGGGGCATGATCCATATAGTGAGAGTCCCCTTTTGGATCCATCCCTTCAGAACCACACTCATGATTCTTGGGTTTTCCCCAAGAACCCACTTTTATATATCGGCTAGAAGTCCCCCGAGTTCAGGGTGCTACCAGTCTGAATCATCCTAGGGTGAGTAATTTTTCCCACCAGAATAGACCCAAGTTCTAGATTTGGTAACCATTTCTCTTACACCCAAGATCACACGAATGCACAAGGGGAGAGGATACTTCGATGTACCAAATCGTAAGGGTAAATACACAGATGTGCATTCGCACCAAACACAGTAGACACTTGTTAATTTTAATCCAAACGAAAGATTTGCTACACTACCAAACAATCTGTTTCAAAAAAATTAACTAGGGTCTTCGACAAGCATTCTGCAAAAAAATTCGTTAGTAGTTTTCAATATCATCTTCGTCAATCATCCTGCAAAAACTTGTTAACTTCCAAAAGGCGACATGATGAAAATTAGATATTAGTAAGAAACAAATTAATTAAAATTTTCAGATTTCTGAAAATAGAAATAAAGGTACCAGTCAATTACGTCGCTGTGTTACCAGTCAGATGCATCGATATTCTCTTCAATTGCATCTCAGTATTCACCAGTCAATTGCGATTCAGGATTATTCAAATGCATCATGTGTTTGCAGATGTGGCGTTTAGGGTGTCAGATGTGGTTCAGGAAATCAATTGCATCGCTTCGTCAAACTGATGCGTCTATTAATTTCAATTGTGGCATTTCATCACGCTGATGCGTCGGTTCATATGAAAAACTTGCAAAAGTCAAAATAAAAGTCTACGGATACACGAAGATGGTGTCTTCACGTTAGGTTCACCAAATGTAATGCCAAGAAAGTGAACAAGAATAGATTAGAGCAAACATGCAATACTAATCTAAACGCAAATCTAATGATAAGCAACAAAGAAAAAAGGAAAGTAATAACGTGAACAAACTGAAACAATCTCACCAAATTGCTACGTATTTCCTTCATTCATCTCGATTGCCCTTCTCCATTTTGCTTGCGTAGTATAATTTCCCTCAGATTTCTCGTAAGTTCGTCAAAGTATAGTCTAAGATAGTGATTAGAAAAACATCGAATATTCAAGATTAAGTGCTCTCAAAAGTCATAAGATTTCATGAGAGAGATTGAAATGAAGAATGACAAATCAATTTATAGAAAATTGATTATTCGAATGACAAGCCAAGATTGAAAGATCAACGGACGGTTGAGATCGAGAGATTAGACATGCATTCTGATAACAGTCAGTGATGAAATGAGTGATACAAATTAGAAATAGAATTAAAGATTAAATAAATGATTTAATCTTCCAGTTTAGTATTCGAAAATAGAAGAATTATCTTTGCATGACAAAGATAAAGATTGATTAAAACAACTCTTGTTCGAATGCACGCACAAGGTTTAATTAATTAAATAAGAATATTTAATTAATACGCGTGTACAGGAAAATGAGTTAGAACTGGACAATTGAATGATTTGACGAAGAGATTACTCGAGAACACCACTCAGACATTAAACCAAGAGTTAACCGAGCGATTAAAATAGATCTCTTGAGTTGAGTAAAAGTGAATATTTAGATAACTCACATAATTATCTAAATATAGATGAATGCGTTAAAATAGAATTTATGAATTAAATAATTCATTTAATTCAAGATTTGATGTTTGAAAAATAATTAAATAAATAAGATTTATTTAATTAAGTGATGAAGGGATTTAAATGAATAATTAAATAAATAAAGAATTTATTTAATTATAGTTGAAGTATGATAAAGAGTAAATTAAATAAGAATTTATTTAATTTGACGAGAAGGATAAGGTTAATTAGTAACATAATTAAATAAAAAGTGTTTATTTGATTAATCAGATAGAATAAAGAAAATCTGAATTAATTAAATAATTAAGATTATTTAATTAATAGAAGAAATGAAGACTATAGAGAATAATTAAATAATTGGCATTATTTAATGAATAGAAGAATACGAATTATGAAGAATATTGAAGTCACAGGCTTAGACCAGATTTTGGTGTCTACACAAAGTACTAAAAAATTTACATTCTCTAATTTTTTTCATTTTTCCTTCCAAATACATGAATAGATTTTCATCATTTTCATCATTATCTTCATCTTCAAAGGAAAAATTGCTCTCCTTACAATAGAAACCTATGTTTATTTTCTCTCTTTTTTTATCATCAACAGATTCTTTATAGGGATTCTTAAATGCAAAATAACCAATCCTTTCATAATTTAAATATTTGAAGGGCAATTTATCTTTGTACTTGCCAGTTCATTTCTTCAATATTCTTATGATGTTTGCTTCAACCTCATCAAAGTCATTATTTTGATCAACAACATCATCTTCAATCCTTTTATTGGTTTTGAAGGTACCTTCTCTTTTCGGAACATCTTTGCCAAATTCTTTCATTTCAAAAGTAATAAGAGCACCAAACATTTCATCAATTGAATACTGATCCAAGTCTTTAGACTATTCAATGGTAGACACTTTATGACTATAAGATTTTGTGAGAGATCTGAAAAAATTCTTCATAATTTCATTTTCTTTTACTTCTCCACCAAGACCATTGATTCCAGAAACTTCATGTACATGGAGCATATAACTTGTAATTTCCTCATCTTTTGTCATCCTCAAAGTCTCAAATCTAATTTCAAAGATCTACATATTTCCTTTCTTTACTTTTGTATCTCCTTCGTAGATACTACTAATATTTCCCTAGACATCCTTAGTAGAACTGTAATTCATCACCTTCAAAATATTTTAATATTTCAATCCACATAAGAGAGCATTATTAGCTTTAGAATTTCACTCATACAACCTGATTTCAACTAGATCTATTGGAGGAGTAGCAGGAGAAACATATCCATCCTTGAATGATTTCCAAACACAAAACCCTAGAGATTTTAGGTGTCCTATTCTTAATTTTTAGAAATCATAATTAGTCCCATCAAACCTTTGAACCTTGTATGAACCATTATCTATCATCTTGAATCTTTTCCTCAAGTTGTTAGGCTACTTTAGAGGAACTTGGCTCTGATACCAATTGTTGAACACACTTGGAGAATGAGAGGGGGGTGAATCAATCTTACCAAAAAATTAAACCTTTGTAGAACATAGAAACTCTTAAACACAATACAAACTAATTAAATCAACCAAAACCATTAAATAGATATAGAAAATTAAACCCTCAACAAGATCAATAAACTTTAACAATGAAAGATATAACAATTATATCCTTAATTAGATCATCAACAATGAGAAATAAATAGAGAACACACACATGCACATGATGATACTATATTTATGTGGAAAACCTAATGATGTAATAACCATGGTGAGAGTTAACTTACAATATAAAGGCTCGGTGCCAAAAAGGACTTGCAAACTAATGTGCACTACCTTAGAGAAAGATACAAAGGACTTGAAAAAATAAATAAAACACAACTTTAAGGGAAAGATGCAAGGACCTAATGAGATTCACTATCTCAAAGTAGGATACAATTTTTTTGTAAGAGATTACAACATTTTTCAACAATTCACTTTGTCAACTAATGTGCATTAAAGCACTTTGATCTTTTCTTCCACATACTTAGCACTATTTTTGTTGGATATTCAATACATTTCACACACACACACACACACACTTCTTTAAACTTGCACACTACTCTACACACTTTCATATGAAGTTTTTTTTCATTTATATCTATCACAAGACTTCAAAACCCCAATTAGGTTGGTAAGGAAGAAGATAAACAAGGATCTCAACAAGTTATCCACTAAAACATAATGTGGTCCTATCCATAAGATAGAGAGGACCAAAAAACCTTAATACATCTTCCAATGTGATCCAAAGCAATTCACACACTAGCATACATCAATCTAAATTTGACATCAAGGAAACATGTAAATGAAATGTGAAGCACATAACTAGTTAGCACACAAACATACTTCCAACTAAATTTACTCAAGGTAGTTCTAACCAAGATAGTTTAGGACCCAAATATAACCTAGCACAAATTCAATTACTAGTGGAGACACCCAAGTAATTAGCCCAATCAAAAGAACAAGCTTTTTCAGCTAGACATCCACAAGTAACCTCAAAATCCAATATAAACCACAATGCAACACTAAAGAGGCCAATCAGTGTAACACACAAATCACATTGAGATGTTCCATGAACATCCAAAAACACTTATAGAAACTTATTTCATGTTTTCTTGCCACCAATAACCACCACAAATCAAACAAGAACATAATATTTCATTCTAGAAGCACAAAATTCTTATTCATGAGATATAACATTAACAAATCAACTAGTGGACTACTTCAAAACATGAAATTAGAGATGAGACACTAAATAGAATTTGAGAGAACATTCACCAAGTTGTAGGATCAAAGACATCAATATGGAGAAATGTGGAAAATTTTCTGAAATAGTCAAGACAACCAACAACACTACCAAAATTTTACAATTCATAGAAACCTCCTCAGTAACACTAGTGACCTGAAAAGGTAGGAGATCAAAATCCATAGAGCACTAACTTTGAATCCCAAACTACAAGACCATAACTTCAATAGTGGAGGAATGTGGAACATTCTCCTAGATAATCTTCCAACAACTTCCTAGAATAGAAACCTTTTCACAACTTATGGAGGCTAGAACTTCCTTTCAACAACACATACTTATTCAACAACAATCGGAGAGAGAGAAAAACATACTTTAGATCATCACCAACATCTTTCGACCATCAATAATTCTTCTAGTCCTCATCTTAATATATCATTATGAAATCAATCTTTGATAACTAAAACAAAGCACCATACAACTTTTTTTGACATAGAATTAGGCATGACATCCAACCATGAACTTCAACAACACTATTAGCTCAATTAGATATTGACATCCAACCATAGAATTTAAAAAATCTACTTAGATAAGGCATGACATCCAATCATGAAATTCAACAATTCTTTCATACATTAATGTTAGTCAAAACTGAATATTGTCAACAATGACAATGAATTCCAAGAAACAAACACCACAAAAATATTTCACCAAGTATTGACACCAGACACAAAAAATTCCAAATATCTTCAGTATATAACATAACCAATTCACCAAAATTTTTCATCAACCACTATCAACAAACTCACAAGCATATGCGAAACATAGAAAAGGTGAACCCTTATGTTTAATGGCAAAAACCTAAGTATAGTTCCATCAATTTCTAGGATTTCATTATAATGCAAACCACAAGGGAAATAGATTGAATTTCAACCTCAAAATTGAGTCAATCAAGCCTAGGTTTGATCATTTTTTACTCTTGGAAATGGATTTGAATTGATTTTCCTAAAATAATCTTACTAAACTATGTGTTCTAAGCTGAAGATGCAAGATTCTTATAACAAGAAAATTGTAATAACAATTCTAAATGTACAACTCAAAAAATTAGGCATCTATTCACATGTACTATGAATTTGGGGTTAAAAGTGAGGGACACTCATGCCTAGAGTGTGAGTTTCCTTGAAGGATTTTTTTGAGCTTCAAAATTTTTATCCTGCAATGCTCTATTTTCTCTCTGATTCTCCAGTTGTCACACTGTTGCATCCTCAATATTTTTCTATATAACTAAGTTTTCATATGTTGTCAAAATGTAGGGTTTTTAATGGAGTGATAAATAATTTTCTTCAATATCATTTTAATATTCTTCAAACCTATTATCTACACTTTTAGAAAGAGGAGAAATGTTGGGACATTTTAGGGGCTTGCCTTAGAGAAATCCCATGTAAGTGTTTCCACTTCCACAATAGCAATGTCAATGATAAACTAATAATTGAAATGAAGGAAATGATGAATTAACAATTGCTTAAACTCACCACCCTTCAATGACTTCCTTGAAGGAATAAAGTCATGCAAATCACCACAAGGATCTTGGATCTTTCTTGATAGATTACTTTAATGCTTGAATTTCCTTGGATACCTAAAAAGTGTTAGCCTTCACAAGACAATGATAAAATGAACACACATAAACTCACATGAACTTTGACATGGTGTTAGGATCTTGAATTTCTACAATAAATCTCTAAAATGTTGTGCTTGACTTTCTTTATCTAATTCTCTTGATAATATTTTCTCCAATGATTTCCTAGATAGGCTTGAAATGATGCAATAACTAGGTATTTATAGGCATTTATTCAATTTCTTGAAAATGAAATCCTAATGGAAAACTTCAAATAATGGAATTCTAAATTTTAAATTTCTGACATTGACATATTTGAATTTTGAGCTTAAAAAGGCGGACATTCATGCCTAGGGCATGAGTGTACCAACCCTAGTTTCTGGATTTCTAATTGCAATTCCTCACAAGTTGTAAAAATTTGGCCATGAAATGCATAATTTAGGAGATTAAATACTCAAATCGGTCCAATAAATTAAGGGAGGAGAAAACATAAGGTGAAATTGTCATGGGTGACATTTGATGATGGTACATTTAGCCCCTACTTTAGTGAGAATATGAACTTACACTTAGAATCAAAATAAAGTAAAGAAATATATGTCAAGAGGGGTCTAATTGTACAAATTTTCAAATGATAGGATGACTAAGGATCCAAGGGATGGCCAAGTCCCCAAAATCTAAGATCCCATGGAAAACTAACACATATGTATGTTTGTGTAGCAAGGCAACATACACAAACATACATATTAGAAAACATGAAGTATTTCTGATGAAAACACATAACATGATGGAACAAAAATATAATGACAAAATGAAAACAAGCACGATGTAAAAATGAAGAAGAAACACAAAATATACACAATAAAACAAAGGGTTAGTACTAAAATATTCAATTCAGTAAGGTAAAGAGACCTTAGTTTTAAATTGTCTCAAATACCAAATTTCATTCATTGAATAAATGTTAGCTCTCATGAGGACTAAATTCATGCACACCACTCATGGAATACACAAATCCACTAGCAAGAAAATTGTATTATGCTAGGTGGCTATGTTATAAGTCATTCATGACTCACACCATAGAAAATTCTAATATTTTCTAGGTGAATCACAAACCAAGAGACACATGGGATAATTAAGCTTTATATTTACTAGGTAAGCCCCCAGGATAAGGTAAAATGAGATACACACACTAGGTCTACAAGGTGTACCCATAAGAAGGTGGAAAAATGGGAAGAATGCAATAGTTCTACAAGTGTGTACCAATGTCAACCATACCAAGATTTATACTCCTTGATAACTTTGATAAGGTTCCAAAAATATAATAGTTTCCACATGGATAGAAAGTTCTATTATGCTAGGTTTCATGCAATATTTTATGTTTCACAAGGTTAGCAAGTTGTATTATGCTAAACACTCATGAAATACATGGCCCTAAGAAAGGAATATTATGTTGGGAAACCATGAATATGATAAGGTTTAATGTCTCGAGGGATGAATGTGACAAAACTAAAAAGGTAAAAAATAAAGATAATCAAAGGGGCATTTCTTAATGCATGAAATGTCACACCTTAGATAAAATCACACTTGACATCACTACCAAGAGAGGACTAGTCAAGGAAAAAAATATCAAACCTTAGGGATTACTATCCATAGTATTACCACCAAGAGAAAATAGTATATTCCAAGAAAGGTCACTCTTATAGGACATAAATCCTAATATCATCATAAAGGAGACACATCACATGTATTAAGAAGACCACACTTTTGTTGACAAGGTCATGCTTCCTAGGAGATATATTCTATCATAACTAAGAGGGGACCATTTCACATACAGTGAGTGGCAGACTATATGTCCCCCTTAAAATGTTAGTGTACTTACTACACTAATATTTTATGGAGATAAAGAGGGTCCCTTACTACTTAATGAATGCACCTAGGACAAGCCTACATAACCCCTTTCCCACCAAGTTTAGGGAAAAACATGAGCCTATATTTTTATGATATGTTGCTCCTTACAAAATGAAATATGATTTCATAAAGCCTAGTTTATACCCACATGCATGGTAGAGAGTGAAGTGATACTAAAACTACCATATGAAAAGAATAAACTAAAGCTTTTTATTAAGTGAAAATCTTGTTGATGTTTTTGAAGGACAATAAATAAGACCTCTTAGTTCTTCTTGTGAATAAGGTTTTATAGGGAAATGGATACCCTGTTCTCTTACACCACATCATTTTCCATTATAGCCACACTTTTTCAAAAATTGATATCCTCTTCCATAAATAACTCCCATTCCCTTCGAAGAAGGTTTTTTTTCATGATCATCATGTGTGGATGTATAAGTTGTGTTTTACTCTTCTTTTCTAAAGATTAGAGAATCATGTGCTTTTGATGATTCAATTGATATCATTGTTGCTTCTTTCTCTTTTCTTGAATGTAAATCATTTAATAACATTGTTACAACTAAAGGGAACTTATCTTTGTCCTAAACATATAAAGGTTGTATATTTTTAGTTCGTGTCAATGTTCTATGAGGATTCTTCATCATTGTTTTAGTTTGTAAAAAAATTTAGATTTTGGATCAGCTTTTATCATGTAAACCTTATTGTTGTAAATGTATTTCATTGAACGGTGAAACTTTGAAGTCACTCATTTCATTTCATTAATACATGGTCTACCCAAGAGAATATTGTATGAAATATCATGTGGTATAAAATGGATGGGAGTTTGCAACACAACCTTACCAACTTTGATAGGTAACATTATTACACCTAGTGGTAGTTTACCCACATTATCAAGACCCTTAATTGATAAATCAATAGGTTGAATTAAAATTTTGTTCACTTTGATTTTATCCAAAATATTCACAACACATACATTTAGTCCCAAACCATTATTAATAAGGGTACATATAATCCCAACCCTATTAATAATAGACATTATCATCAAAGCATCATTTAATTTTTGCTTTTCCAAAGGAGCTATCTCATGTTGATGAAAGAAAATGTCCAAATGCAGTTGATTCATATTCTCAATCAAATATCCCACATAATTTTATTGTTCTCTATAAGGAATAAGAAATTTTTGAAAATACTTTTGAAGCATGTCATGGTAACTAGGTGATTTTTGAATTAAACCCACAAGGATGTCTTAACAGGAGTGTTAAAAATTTTCTCAACAAGATAAAATTATTTACCACTACATTGTGGAATGTTAGGGGTGGGTGGGAGATATGGTTGATGAAATGGGATGGAATTTGGAGTTTCTTTAGTTTCTTATTGTTTCTAGAGTTATATGTGTGAGATATAGTATGATAACTTAGTTTCTATCACACATGGTTACTAGAAAGTTGTTTTGCAAAATTTAAGATAGTATGTGAAGGTTTAAGATGTCATAGATTGAGAGGTGACTTAGGAGGTCCAATAATTAGGGGGGTCCACAAGGATTTTGAGGAGGTCCAATAATTAAAGAAGTCTTAATAGTCACTTGTGTGTTCATAACCTCAAAAAATTTGATTTCTTGTTGATTATTTCTAACAAGGGGAGAACTAAGGCGACCTTATCATCTTCATATAAGAAATCCCTCTTACTTTCTTTTGAAATAAATTAATCAATGATTTCATCCTATTTCCCAATAATAGCTTCCCAAGTATAAGAGGTAGGGGAGAGAGATAAACAAGATTCTCATGATGCTCAATCATTTGATCTTCTAACACCAAGGTACCTTCATCACAAGTAGGAGAGGTTTTGGGAGAAGAACTGTGATTGTCATGATTATCTATAATTACATCCTCTTGCACCACAAAATTCTCAAAAGTAGGAGAGATATTTGGAGATGAATAAAGATAAGGAAAAGTTATATTAAGTATTGTGTCAATGATTTCATTCTCTTACACCAAGATACTCTCATAATTATGAGAGATTTTAGGAGAATAACTAGCATGTTTATCAATGATTTCATTTTTCTTCCTTATTATGCTCATAATTAGGGATATTACAATCATACAAGTAATTTTTACCCTATGAAAACCACATCATTCAAAAGGAAACATGTTCCTAGTTGCTTTATGTATCAAATGAGCATAATCAAAAAGTTTTGTAATTGAAATTGAAAAAAAGACACCAGATCTTGACAATGGAAATTGATAGACCTTTTTCAAAGAAATTTGGGCTCAAAAAAGTAGGACATAAGCACCTAGGGAGCCTATGTCCTAGATAAGGTTTTAATAAATCCAAATTTTGTCTATTTAGGGTGTTGATTAAGGTTTCCAAATTTTTGTTCAGAATAGGTGTTTCAATCAATATTTTATAAATTTTTGTAAATTTTTATTGTGGACTTAAGAGACACAGTTGTTAGAGTAAATAAGTTATTATTTGATAATTAATTAATGATTAGATTTTTTTTACTTTAATCACTTAAGCTAATCTTAGGAGTTGATTTTTTATTAGTTTGAACTAAATATAGAACAAGTTGTCTCATTGCATGAGACTAGAAAACTTGTCACTATATAGTAAAATACTAATCTAAGGTTTTCCTTTGCATTCTTTTTATAAATCTTACACATTCATTGTAATTATTTATTTAGGTTAATACATTGCAAATATCATTTCTTTTTTGGATAAATCCTCTTGGCTACATAAAAAATCTATTTCTTTAATCTTTTTTTGTGATTGGATAATTGCTTGCGAGTAATTTTTGGGTGTTAAGGAGTTCAATCATCAACTTCAACATGTTATCAGACCTCTAGATCTATAGATTCATGCCTAAATTCTAAGAGATATAGTTTTGAGGGGAAAAATAGCTCATCCTATGGTAAAATGGATATCACCATTGCATCTAGAATGGTAAAAAATATAAGGAATTATTGTCATTTGATCAAATTTGGTGTAGTTGAAAAAAAAGAGAAAAAATTAGCAACAAGGATCTTTGTACAAAAATTTGTATAGTCATATGTATCTAATACCATAATTGTCTTGGAATTTGCATAGGTTCATGGGTTTTTTAAATGTTTTTTTATTTTCTAGTTTAAAAAAAAAGTTTCCAAAAATATTTTTTATCAAAAATAAATCATCAAAAAAAGAAACAAAAATCACAGTTGTTTTTGCAAAGAAAAAGGTTTTTCTTAAAAGTATCAAGATTTGTTACCTATGGTAGGTACACTGTAACCAATTAGTAGGTTGTACCATGTGGGTCCATCACTATGGGTGACCTTTTCCTTCTGACTTCCAACCTCCATCAAATTGTCGGTGAACTCAAAATAGTGAGCTCTAAATCTGGTGTCCCTCAGGAAATCTGATTGAAACCCTATCAAATCCTAGTGGGGAGTCAATTCCACCTAGTTCCATTTCAAAAAAATAGTGATCGCTAAAAATCTTGGCAAAAAATTGACGAAAAAAATTGGCCAACAAAACTAGTAACAAAATCTTTAAAGATTCCAAAGAATATTCTAGTAATTGCATAGAAAGTCAATGACTAGAAAATTTCTAGGTCATCGAATTTTTTTTTCCAATGAAAAATAATATTCTCAAAAAAGTCTTTATTATGAGCATCAAATTTAATGTCATAAATCACTAATGTAAGTTTTTGGGCCCCGTTTTAAGCCTTGTTTTGCTTAAGGAGTTGTTTTCGATAAATTGGGAATATTTTGAGTATACAATGTCCAATTTCAAAAAAAATCATATCACCAAAAATTTGGTTCCAAGAACAACCCAATGGTGTAGGTACCTTTTCATTTTTTCTCCCAATTCATGTTTTGCATGCCTCTAAATTCAACCCCAATTGTTTTTGCTCTTGAGGGCATAAATTTTTCCTCAAGTATCATTATTTTGTGATTCAACTAGAATCAAAAAGCTGATTTAGTCATCTACATAGATCTTAGGCCTATTTTTCAGAATATTGATTAGATATTTCTTATTTCAGTCAGATCTCAAATCTTCCTTTTTTGGTTATTTTCCTGGAAAATGTGAAAACAAGTCAATTTTTTTGGATTCAAAGTGTATTTTTTCTTAATTGATGGGGTCTATACTGCTACATTCATTCATTACTATATTCTTTCATCATGAATCCAACATGTATTACTCCACTTACTCCATATAGCTATTATAGTTAGAAATCACAATTTGAGATACATATGAAGAAAGTAGGGCTATAGAAAGTTATCATGGGTACAAAACTTGAACCTAATGGTGTTGCTGAGAAGATAAAGTGGTTTAATAGAGGTGATGAGTCTTTTGGTACATTATAAAAGTCTATGTGTCCTGATCTTCTCTTTCATGTTGAATCTCACACCACGCCAAATTAGACCTGGACTCAATTAGAGTCCTTGTTTAGGAAGTGAGATACTATGAGAAGATTCCAATTGGAGAATGAGCTTATCAGCTTGGCTCCTTAATATTTTGACAACATTCAAGACTTCTTCACCAAACTCAACTCTCTCATATTATAGTTGAAATAAAGTGGTATTGGGAAGGATGACACCCAGTTGATTATTTCTATCCTTGTCAAGCTTGATCATGATTATTCATTTTTTGTTTATACCTTCTATGCCACAAAAGATATGCACTTGGTGCTAGATTCACTAAGCCTTCACTTGATGATTTTGGTACATCACTCACTCAAGAGTAGGAAAGGATGATGCAGATGGGCTAACTAAAATCTTCAACATCAAAGTATCTTATTACATCTCCAGGCACTATAGACCAGAAGGCTTCTAATGGTAAAGGAAAGAAACAAAAACATAAGGATTCCAAGTACAATGAGCAAGCTAATGAATCACAATCACATGATACCTTAAACTCTTCTTCCTCTTCTAAGAGGGACACATCTAAGAAGGGTCAACCAAAATGTGCCTATTGCACAAAGATAGGACATGATGAGAATCAGTGTTATGCAAAGAAAATTGATGAGCTAAAGAAAATATTTGTAGAAGAACAATATTTAGTTACTTTGAATTCTGGTTTTCTGATATTTGAAGGAAAAATAATAAAATCTACTATATAAAGGTTGACGTCTCATGTAACTTCATTTTTTAACATTTTATCAACAACAAAATTGTTGTGTAAATTTATAAAAAATCATATTCAACTAATTTTTTAATTTTTTCAAAAAAATACAAACATAAAATATACTAAAAAGTACACATTTTTATTAGTTTACATCATTTCAAAATTCAAAACATATATTGTACTTTTTAGTGATTCAAGTTTAAAATTTGGATCTATGTTGGCTATTTCTTTTATAAAGTGTGACACAACTTTGTGCTTTTACCCATGTGAAATAACCAAACTTGCATATTGAACTATCGGGTCATTGATTCCAGTACTTGTGTTCTTTATTAACCCCTTTCCTTTGTCAAGATTTCATTCAAGAGTAGGTCCAATGGATAAACCTATAACATCTCTAATTGCTTCTCTAGATATCATATATGAATTTTCAAGCCACACAAGCTAATCATGAAATCTACGAAGTGCCAATCTAGTACATCTCTCTTCATTGCTAAAGTCTGAAAACTAATCCCACACATCCAATTTCATCTCGGTAAGCACATTGTGTTCCAATTTCAGGGTAAAGTCTTCTCCACTTAATTCTTCAAAACACAACATGTGTAACTTTCCATAAGTAGGTTCTTCCAATTTTCTATGAATATATATCTCAATTTCTTCAATTGGAATAACACCAAGGGAAACTTCCGAAATTGCACCTAAGGGGTAAAGTTCTAAGGTTTTAACAAGACACATTTTAACCTTTGGTTTGGGTCTCTCTAAATTGACTATGAATCAAGGGTTCTTTGTTACATTCAACAAAATTCAATTAATAATTTAGTGGGAATAATGTATAGAAGTAATGAATTACCTCTTATCTACACACCAAATTCAAACACTGAAATTTTGTGGTATGGAAACACTTTAGTCTCTTCAAGATTTCTCTACATGCTTCTTCTCTTCTGCAAATTCCTTTCATCAAATGAATTTTCCTTAGCATACTTAAATTTCTTTCTTTGATCCCAATTGCTTCAGCAATAAATGCTTCAAACTGCAGGCAGATGTCCTAAAAATTTGTGTTCACTTTCATCTTTTTAAGCTCTACAAAATTCATTCTTGACACATGTGCATGTGAAAATCCTTTCACACAAAATTTTGAATTCATCACCTTCAATAAATACATTTTTGTCATGATATGACATTATATATCAAAAAAGGGGATATTAAATTTATGATCTTTGATCCCCTTAGCCACTACCTAGATTTAATTTTTGATGGGATTGTTTGCACTAGAGGATGGCATTGATGAAATTGATAATTTTGATTTTCATTTCTTTTTTAGATTCTCCTTCCTTCTTAACCTCTTTTAGATCAATCTTAATGATTGGTTCATATCTTTTTAGCAGATAGTCTCTTTTCATATTACTACTTCTACAGTCTCTGGCAAAGTGTCTCAGTTTGCTATAATAATAACAAAAAACACTCTTCCATCCAAAATTTCCTTTATTCAATCTATATTAGCATTGGTTAGCCTTGTGTCCAAATAAATTTCAATGATAATAGCAACCTTTTGAATGAATAAATCATCTTGTTCAACATCTAAATTTTTCATTCTATATCTTTATGTCCAATTCTTTTGCATATATTGACCAGTGAATGATAAAGCATTTTGATTCATTCAATCACTCTATTTTATTCTATCTCTTCAATCTTTCGATCTATGTCCAAATCTATTGCAAGAATAAAAGATTCCATTAAAGGATGAGTACCTTTGAGCATTAGCTTGTCTTATAGGAGTCCTTTCAATATTTCTTCTTTAATTCTTTCTTTTTCCACCATTTCATTGAGTCTTCCTTTGATTCTCAACCATTTAAGGGGATTGAATTGCTATTGAACTTTGTCCTTCTTCAAGTCCTAAACCACCTTTATCCTTAGAATGTTTTTGAAATGCAATCAATTCATAGAGCCTTGTAGAGCTGGTTTTTTAATTTCTCCTCATGAGCTTTTCTTTCTCTAGATCTGATTTTAGAATTACCACTTCTTGTTTGAGCTTTTCACATTCATTCAACTTTATTTGAATTTCATCTTTCTGACAATATTTAATTCTCCTCTTTTCTTCTACTTTTTATTTTATTTTGGTGATGTCCTCATCTACTTTCTTCAATTGATCACTGACTTCTCTATATCTCTCCTTGAATTTCTTGATTTATTCTCTTAATTTCGTGATGTACTCATTTGCTTCCTTCAAGCTATCCTTCAAATCCTCATTTTCTTCTTCTATTCTTTCAAGATCTTCAAGATCAATTTCAAGTTCACCATCATTATCTAAGATGCAATCTTCTTCAATATTTTCCACATAAATCTCTTCTAGAGGAATAGGAAATCTCAAATCCTCCATGTGTTCAAATTCCAAGATCTTCCTCAAGTTTTTAGACTTCTTAAGAGGAACCAAGCTTTGATACCATTTGTTGAATACCCAAAATACTAAGAGGGGGTGAATTATTATTCCATTAAATCATTCACATAATATCCATCCAATTAATATCACAACTATAACTATAACAATTAATGAAAGAATGGAATCAACACAAGATGACAATACACATCAATATTTTTACGTGGAAAACCTGAAATAGGAAAAACCACGGTGAGGATTAACTCATAATATAATATATCTATATATAGAATATTACAAGGACACACTGCCAAGACATAATGTCCTTAAAAGGCTCATAGCCTGAACTAGTTATAAAAAAGTAGTATGGATCACTACCAAAAGATGATCTAAGAAAGAATACACCTTTCTTGTGCTTGACTTCAATTTCAGTGAAGCACAATATATAAAACACTTCTTTGTAAGTATACTCAACAATTCTATCTACTCACATATACAATTTCACAAACTCTCACTTTCAAAATTTCATCCTTTCTCTATCTCACATCTTTTCTCACTTGCATACTCTCTATGATTCAAAAAAACGTCTTATATATATATCATATTCATTCACATTCACTAATTAGGTTTACCTAATTAGAGAAAGCCCATCTCACATCAAAATTATCTCTGTTAGCATTATCCTCAAAAGATATTGATCTTCACGCCCAACACAAGAATCTAGTGTATGGTATTAGTTGGCATGGACCGAAGATAGATCCATATAGAATTCACAACACATATTTAATCTTCCTGATTCAACTTCATAATCATGTTGGCCATACTTAGACCTAAAGCATCAAATACTTCACATGTATACATAATTTTCCAAACGTGTAACACAAAAACTTGTTAACACATTGAATTCTCGTTTACACGAAATTGAATAACTTATCTTCAACTCTGTAAGGCAAGATAATTAAATATGAGAAGATGAAGAATCTCCCACATCAATGCACTATAAAAAAACTTACTATAATTCTTAGAGTAGAACACTATTACCCATGTCTTCCAAATGCATTCACATATCATCACAAAAATTCAAGGTAAGATGAAAATTGTAGTCCTAAATCTATGTATAGGGTCATGTAGAGATATTTTTATTTGAGGTAGAATCCAAACCAACAAACCAGTACATTTAACCAGTAAATAAGTAGAACATTATTTTCCAAGCTATTGGTAACTCTATCTTTCCAATTGTATAGCCAAGCCAACTAAAATATTCTCAGTGGATGCAAATGATATCAAGCTAGAACATAGTATCAACTTCTAATCAAATCTTACAAAATAATTTAATCTAGAAAAAAATACTAGATCAAAAAACTTCCAATACTAGAGTGTCCATAGCTCAAATCATATTTACCAGAGCAACTACTAAACTATACAAGTAATGTACATCAATGAAAATCTTCCAATTTCCATTGTTGACATCAATGACAAGTCTAGGATAAAAGATACGTAACTTAGGAAATGTAACATGTAGCATCATCACTAAGAGGAAAGTCATATGCCAAGAAAGGTCACACTCTCGGAGGACATAAATCCCAATGAAACCACCAAGACAAAGACACATCACAAGAAGTAAGAATATCACACAATGAAACATAAGGAATGTCAAAAAATTCAAAAATAATAATGCCAATGTATGCCCCCACTTAAAAGATATTACTAACACCATGTTGTGAGAAATTACTTTAAATTAGCAAATGGTCAATGCTAACAATAAAATAGACATGAGAGATTATTCAGAAAACCCTATGCCAAGTCAAGTTTCCAAATGAAGCTATGTCAAGAAAAAGAGAGGAAGAGGTTGTTGCCAAAATGAAATCCCAAACACATAAGGGATCTACAGATTTGGGGTTAGTATTTCTTTGCTACAATGTTATTATAGAGCTCAAAAATGTCATCATTCCCAAAATACTCATAGAACTAAAAGAATGACACATAGAGATTGAAAAAAAGATTTTTTTTTGGGTCAACATGGAAGAGACTTAAATGTCTTGATGCCTTGTTTCATCCCCAAAAGGAAAATACAAGTCAAGAAAAGAGATAAATGTTTATAACATATAGAAGAATTTAGATACAAATAGAGGAATGCACATTAAGGCACATTAAACAAAATAGTATGGGGGATCACATTATGCAAATGAAATCACACAAAGAAAAATAAGAAAACAAAGAGAAGACTAGTAAGGCACATGCGAGTCAACCTATAGTAGTTTGACAACATCCCAATCTTGTTCAATATATGTGATAGGCAAACAACTAGCAAAATGAATGACATCAATTGTTGTTTGACTAGGACAAGGCTATCTAATCCCTTGCCCCCACTAAGTGTGGGACAAGGATGATCTGAGATGAGTGATGAGAATGGGCTCCTTGCAATAAAGAAAATGATTTTCAATGAATTTAAAGCATGAAATAGTGAGTATGCTATGATCCTAGAACTATTACATGCAAGGAGAAAAGTGCATGTATTTTAGTCAAGTTGGATCCCTAGGGGATTTAAATTTCTTCAATAATTCATGTAAACCTCAACAATTATTAGTGTGATGTCCAAAAAATCTATGATAGGCACAATAATTCATGTTTTTAGGCTTGTTTCTTTTACTAGGAGGTGGCAATGTAATCCATCCTAAATTAAGAAGGTGTTCCATTTTTTGTTGAATTTGTGTTTTAGTATGTAGGAATGGAAACCTTTTGAGTTTATAAGGTTTGGATTTCTTGCGTGTTTGAGGATCTTGTTGAGGTGGATTTGAAGGAGGACCTAAAATGAACATATCAGATTGAGACATGATTTGGTCCTTATGAAGGACATTTGTATCCTTAGAAGATGTGGAGAGAGAAGGATCTTGATATTATAGTCCTTTAGTATCTTTGATTGGGATTTGTTCTAAAATATGAATTTTATGCTCATTAGTTATGTCACATCCTTGCTTAGTTAAGATCTTAAAGCCTTGGCCATAAGTCTCTTCTAGGTTGATAGGTGTGTTGGTCACTCTATTAACGTAAGATGGATAGGTATGCACTTGGTTAGGGGAACTAGGTTCACTCATTGCTAGAGGTTTAGGCTTAGCTGTGACTCAATTTTAGGATATAAAAGACCAAACATCTCAAGTTGTGGGATAGTAAGAGGTGTTGGTTGCGCATGGAAGGGTAAAATGATGAATTACTCTCAAGGTTGTTAAGGAAAGTGTTTATGAATTCATGCATGTAGTCATTATATTCTCCTATAATGTCAACTTCACGGGGACATTCATTAGGAGTTGATTGAGCACAATTAGGTTATATTGCATTAGGATCATTTCCAAAAACAAAAATTTAAACATCAACTAAAGATGTTAAATATATCCATTGATTACCAATGCACATGTTCAATATGAAAGAATGTATTGAAATGTAAAGTAACTCTTAGATTTTTAGATTAATAAAAAGATAATTTTCTGATTTTTCTATGTGAAAACCTGAAAATTATGTCTTGTAAATACAATTTTGAATTCACACAATGCAGTGAATTTATCAAATGAAGCTAAATATGATCAGTTTGAGATAATAATTTTTTTACAAAATGTAACAACAAACTAAAAATAGAAAAAGCAGAATACAAAAACAGAGATTTTAATGCCTAGAAATGTAGGAAAAATCCTTAATTAGGGACTCATTCTCCCATGGGAGAATGGGTCCTAGCTAAGGGTTTTGAAAAATAAAGTTACATATTTCTAAGTTTATTCTTGTGTTTTTTAGATTCTAGGCTAAGATAGGTGGTTACAGTTTGATTTTTTTGTAAATTCAAGTCAAAATGCAAATGTAAAATAGTGATAAATGACAAACTAGGGGAACTAATTTGATATGCAATTTTGATTCAATTTTTTTTTATGTTTCTGATCATGCAACGTTATGTAAATGCTTTACAAAATGACTGATTTTTTAGTATTTTCTAGATTTTGAGAGATGCAAAAATGCAATCCTAAAACCCTAAATGGGATACAAACTAAGGCAAGTTAAGAAACCTAAATAAGATTAAATTCAATGCAATGAAATGCAAATGAATGCAAAATCT
>VDFB02000008.1:85060534-85084568 GCA_007258455.2 Sequoia sempervirens | reverse complement strand
ATAGTTTTGTATCTTATCACCTTCACAAGTTATGAATCAAAAAGACCACTCAAGGTAGCATTTCTTGGTTTTTTATTATTCTCATAGTATTTGAACTCATAATCACTTTCAAGATGATTAGTAGGCATAGAATATCTCTTTAAACTAAATTCCAAACACCAAACCCTAATGAGACAAGAAAGGCTTGCATCCTGGCTTTCAAGAAAGCATAGTTGGTTCCATCAAACATAGATGCCGTGACACCAATCCTGTGGACCATTTAGATTTACCTCAAGTGGTTAAGCTTATTCCAAGTAACCTCTATTCTAATACCAATATTTAGAAACATAAGACAACTGAGAGGGGGTGAATCAATTGTGCATTGAAACCTTCAAATCCTCATCAAGAATAAACATGAATGTAAAAAAATGAAACATAAACACATCAACAACAATACATAATATAAAAATAGATTTTATGTGGGAAACCTTAATCAAAGAAAATTCACAGTGAGGACTAACTCACATATATATGAATATAAATATCGAATACAATAGGCTCACTACCTAAAGGACTCATTCTCTAAAAGAAAGAAAGGCTCACTGAGAAGGGCTCATTGCCTAGAATATAAGAGATTAGAAAGAAACTATTACAAGGAGGTTCCCTACCTCAAAGATATGGGAGAATATAATACAAGCATCCACAACCTTTGGCTCCCTACCTTCAACAACTTTAGGCACACTAAAATATAGACACCTACTCATGACTTTTAGTAGTCTTAGGCATCCATGCTCACACTCAAATCATAACACTTGATCACATCCTCATCATTTAACATCACACTTTACACCACACTCTTCTCCTACAATTGAACTTGTATATATATCTCAATGACCTCAAATAATCCTCTATAGGTCAACCTCAGTGAAACATTGAATCATAGATTTTTGGCACCACAAGACACTCTAACTCTTCTAGGGTTTTGTACCTAAAAGGAGAGAGGTAGGCCAAAAATACTAGCTAAGTTCATTCTAATTATGTAATGTAGGATGCTATTATGCCTAAATGAAATTATCTAAATGCAATTAAGTGATCGAAATGACTGATTAAGTATGCAAAACTTAAATTTTATGCTATGTTGGAAAACATAATGGGATATGCAAATAAAGAGTTATGAATGAATAAGTGCAAAATAGAAAGAAATGAGCTGAATCAGTGTGCACCTAGAGGTCTTATGAATATTTTGGAATATTTTGGATGTTGTTTGGAATTATAGAAAATCATTAGTGGGAATCTTTCACCTAGGGTGGCGAATCAGTCCTACTTCTAATGAAAACTATCGATAACATGTTTTTGAGTGTCAAGATTTGAAATATGAAAAAACCTAGATTTATAGCCTTAATGTGGGACTTATTCACCATTTGTCGTGAATCAATCCTCTCCTAAAAATTTGAGAAATTAGGAGACAAATTTGGAACACCATATCTAGGGATGTTTGCTTGTCAAGTTGCTGAAGTCAATTCTATAGGAAATGAACAAAATACCTTCTCCTAGTTTGAAATGTGGTTGATTTGACTTGAAAGACCTTGTTGACTTGTTGACCACTCTTCACAACTTAAATTATTGTTAAATATGCATACAAAAGTTTGGAAACACACATGCAAGAGGGGAAAATGGTTGAAGGTTAGCAAATAGGGGTTACCTTCCAGTCAAACCCCATTTTGGTAATCAAAACCTTAATAAAATAATGAAATGAAAGAGAATGATAAAAAATAACATGCAAATACTATCAACTTACCAAACCCTTATTGAAGAAAATCTTAAGTTGTGCCAATGGATGCTTCAAAATCCTTGATGAATTTTTGCTTAGGTGATATAAAGTGCTTGAATGAGTGAATAAATGAACTTGATGAATGCTTGAATGAATGGGGGTTGAAATAGATGTAAAAACACTTATTTATACATTCTTGTTCCTTAGCAATCTATTGATACCTCATCATAGGCCAACATCAAGTGATTTTGAATAAAAACCTAAAAGAAAATTTGAAATATTTTCAATTTGGAGCCAAGGGGGACTCATTTGCCACCCATGGCAAATGGGTCCCACCTAGGACCTGAAAATTCCTATGTTAGGAATTAAGTCATATTTAATGTTTTTTGTTAGGTTTACATTCAAAAATACACTTAATTAAAGCTTATAAGGGAATAAAAGGTTCAAATAAAGCATAAGAAAGGTGTAAAAAGCTAAATTATGGCTAGAAAAGTGTGAAATCTTGTTACAAGACTTTACAACTCTTCAAAATAGGACTTGTTTAGTGATGAAAAGATGATTTTTAGGTGAATTGTAATGAATAAAGTCTAGAAGAGTGTAGAAATGTTTTACAACACTTCACAACACCTTCACAAGACATCATTATTTGAATTTTAGTACCTAAATATGCATGTTCAAGCCACATTACAACATAAAATTAGACAAAAATAGACTAATCGTCATGAAACGAGACCTAAAATTCCATGAAAATGAAAATGGGCCATTTTCCTTTGGCACAAACATATGCATGTCAAACAAGGAACTACCAAATAGGTTGGCACCAAACATGTTTATGGTCGAAATAAATTTAGGAAAACCACACAAATGGATAACTATGAACCAAATCTACACCAACATGCTACATCACACTTCTAGAAACCATGAATAACATCCAAAAATAGTCCTAGCACACCAAGTTAGCCAAAAAAAACTCGAACACTATCAAACAAATACATTCATAGTTTACCAAGTATGGAAAAATCATGCAAATAACGTAGCAACATCACAAAAAATCTTGAAATATTATTGTGTCACCAAAAAGTGTATACCTTGCTTGATTTGGGAATAATTAAAGACAAATTGGACTTAATTAGGCCTTTATTTGGTGTTGTGAGGTGTTTTATACGTCCACATTAGGTCTTGGACCCTTGCAAATTGAATAAAATGCATCTAACAATGTCTTGTAAAGGTGTTGTAAAAGACTTTCACATTTTTCTAGGCTAATGGACCTATTCTCCCCCTAATGAAATGTTATAAAATTTATTTAATTGAATTCTCACATTTATCTATAAGGATTGTAAATTAAAGATAATTCCCATCTAGTGTTGTAACGTGTCTTACACATTCACATTGGATGTTGTGCCTTTCTAGACTATGTTGACCTCATTTTAAAGATGTAAAGTGCATTTAATCACACTTTCACATTCAATTTTTTTTCCCATGCCCTAATTAAAATCTACATCATAATTAATATGCCCCATATGGCCCCATATTGTGCATCCCAAGGCTTAATTTGATCAAAGACCCAACTAGAACAACCTAGAAGCTTGATTTCTTCACTCCTCAAAAATCCGGCTGGCAAAATAACCCCTATGGGACCAAGTCGCCCATCTGGGAAAATTAGTCCCATTTAGGTGGGACCAAGTCACTCTTCTAAGTGGGACTAAGTCACCTAGCCTGGCAACTTAGTCCCATTTGGGCTATTTTTGAGGTTTGACTGGGAAATTTTGGATTTTAAGTTTATTTTTCCTTCATGTCAGCCTTAGGGATCAAATTAATAGAAAAAATAGGTGGATTTCCTATAAATACAATCCTTTACACCCCAATTCATAATAATCATAACTCATTCATCTTATTCATCATCAATCTTCCATTTCAAGTTAAGCAAGGTAGGGTTTTAGCATTTTAAGTCATCAAGATAGCTTTCTAGGGAATTCAAGGGCAGATTCTTCATCCATTGCTGTAGAAAATCAAGATAAATCATAATGGAAAGTCTCTAACTCCATTTATTCATGCTTCATTGTCTTATTTCTTTATTTTGGTTTAATTACCAAAAAAGGGGTTTGACCAAGGCAAACCCCCATGTCCTAATGTTCACCATTTCTTTCTCTTTATTGTGTGCTCATAGATTTAGGTATTTGAAGGCTTGAAGATCATTTAAGAATATTTTTAAATTTTTTTGAAGACATCTCCTTGTTTTCAAAGTCAAAATATCCACCAAAAGTCACTTTCATGCTCGAAAATCAGAGTTTCAGAATGAAACACCAGTTAGGAATTGAAGTGCAGACCGAGGGATTCCATTTCTACTTCCAGATTTTTAGAAATTCAAAAGTGGACTAAATCACCAATAGTGGTGACTTAGTCTCATTAAACCTATTTTTAAGAGGCTTTTGTAGATTTGGATACCCATTTGTCTGAAACGAGCTCCAAGGTAGTTTTTCTAGATCTAGGACTAAGTCACCTAGATTGGCACAAGTGTCCTGATTGAATTTTGCTTTAGATTTTTTAGGATTATAGGCCTTCATTCTATCCTTTTTCAGCTTCCAAGTGCACACCTTTGGTTTCATCAATTTTTGTTACAATTTACCTTCATTTCTAGGTCATTTTGCATATCATAATGTGTTTTCAAACAACTTGCATATCTTAGGTTTTTCATTAATAACCACCTTTCATTTTTAGTTTATTGTATTTAGGCATATTGTATATATCCTTGCATTGATTTTGAGTGTAGAAATTATGCATTTTGGGACCCATTTCTCTCCTTTTAGGTGAAAAACGCTTGAAGAGTTAGAGAACCCTTGGATACGAAAAATCATTGTCCACATTTTGGTGAACCCAAATTTTGAATATTTTCCTTTCTGATTTTGGATTCCTTCATTATCATAGAATTAACTTTCATTGCATATTTCATTAGTTAAGTTGCATTCTCAAGTTTCAAATTTTGCATTAGTGAAAGTGCATATAAGTTGCATTTTTTGCATCTTAAATCATTGAATTTTTCTGAAGTTTTGCATTTGTATCTTAGGTCTACATCATACAGCATAGAAACCATCAAAATGAATCTTGAAAATCTTAAATTATGAAAAAAAATCCCTACTAGAACTAATTCACAACCTTGGGCTAGACTTAGTCCCTTTTCACCCCTGAAACTACCTTTTACAGAGTAGAAAACCTTATTTTAAGCTTATGTTTGTTGCCATTATCTACCTGCATCAGTTGGCTAAGTTTTTGTAACATGATTTTCATTAGATTTAGCTTATATTAGCTCATTTCATCCATTGTTTAATCTCACATTTGTATTTCCAACATTTCATCTTCTAGGTTGTTGAATAATGTAATCAACAAATTACTTGTTTCACATCTAAAAATTACATTTCAAACATTTCACTTTAAGTCATTGCATTGCATTTTCTTTAGTTTTCCATCATAGCATGTTTTCTTTCAAAATATGTAGCTTTGATTTGGTTAAAAATGGATTGCATAAAAACAACATTCACTCTTATGAGTTCAATTTTGATTACAACAATAAGGTCATTAAGAAACATGTTCAAAACATTGAAGGTATCTTGGTGAAGGAATATACAAGCATTGAGGATCTTGATTGTCCATCTCCTCATTCCCCATTGGAAGACACTAGACAACAAGAACATGAGATCATAGAAACATTTCTAAATATCTCCTTACCTAGTCTCCATAATCATGACCATCAACATTGTCCTTCTAATATTCCTCCTTGATGCCATGAGGATAGGTTGGTGTTAGAAGATATACCCATTAAGAGTCATTAGAATCTTGAACTTCCCTTCCCTAATGCTCCCACCATTTCAAAAAATTTATTTGAAAATCATAGTGGTCCTTCTCTTATTGCCTCCCCCACTTGTGATGAAGCTACTTTACAAACTTAAAACTTGGATGACCATACTGCAAGCTCTCCTATTAGGGTAGATAATATGGACCAAGATAATGAGACCTTAGAGAATATATAAAATTAAATAGAGTCTTCTCCTAATCTCCTCACTATTGATAAACACAAAAATCCAGCCATTGATCATTCCCCTACTTGCAATGCAATCATTTTAGAAGAACCAATCCATGAATCTCAAGCACATTTGATTCATAGTTCTCCTAAAAACTCTCCTTCTAGGGAGAATATCATGATGTAGCAAATGGGAACAATACTAATGTGTCTTCCTTCGATAAAAAGGTGATTCTTGAGTGCCCTTTATTAGAGATACATCAAACCAAGACCTTTGAGGTTATGAATGTGAAAGTTTCCATTAGATCCCCCTTGATCAATGGACCTCATGCATACCCCATTGGAAATTCTAAGAACCCTCTAATTCTCTACCCATCTTCAAACAAACCTTCAACTCAAAATAAGCCTTAACTTGTCCTTTACCCACCTACAAACAATGTTTCACAACAATTGAGTCATGATACCATTGCTCATACATATCCCACTAGAAATAATTTGTGCCACAAACCACCCCAACACCATTACCTTTTCCTAATCCCACATTTCGTAGTGCTCCTCAATTAAATTCACACATTAGGGAGTATGATCTTGTTGAACAACTTAAGAATACTCCTGCAAAGATACCCTATGGGATTTAATTCAGAATTCACCTATCACACTATGCTTCAAATGACCTTACAAGAAGTTCCTATCCCTTCCAATGTGCAACTAACTAAAATCACAACCCTAATTCAAGGATTGAATTCTGACATTATTTTCCACCAAAGTGAACTTCCCTCTTTGGAAGTGAAAAAACAAAATGAAGCTTTCATAATCCTATCTCAATACAAAAGAATAGGGATAAAGTGAACCCTTGTTGATAATGGCTTAGTACTTAATGTGTGTAGTGTAAATTTTTTGGATAGGCTTCATGTTGATAAATAAAAAATTTAACCTGATTCTTTATACCTTAAAGGATTTGAAAATGTCAAAAAGAAACCACTTGGGGTGATTAATTTACCTATTATAGTTGGAAAGGCCACATTGGATACACAAATTCATAGTATGCCTCATGAACTTTCATGTAATCTTATTTGAGGCTGACCATGGATTCATGCAATGAATGGGGTGCCTTCTACTCTTCATCATAATATGAAATACATATACAAAAATCAAGTGTACACACTTGATGTTGATCCTGGGCCTTATAGTGTCTTATAGCTTGGGAAAAATAAAGAAAATCCCTTGAACACATCAACATCAACTACACAAGTGGAACCCATACAATAGAACAAAAAACCAAATGATGATTGTGGTTCCTTAATCCTTGTTTTCTTCTTCTATTCTTTCAAGATCTTCAAGATCAATTTCAAGTTCACCATCATTATCTAAGATGCAATCTTCTTCAATATGTTCCACATAAATCTCTTCTAGAGGAATAGGAAATCTCAAATGCTCCATGTGTTCAAATTCCAAGATCTTCCCAAAGCTATTAGACTTCTTAAGAGGGACCAAGCTTTGATACCATTTGTTGTGTAATCTAGGGGTTATTTTCTGGATTGGTAATCGTATTAACAACGAATTAAAAAGCGTAAAACGAAAGAAGTAATAAATAGAAAAGGAAACATAAATGAAAACATGAAAAATGGAATGATCTCACCCATTGTCTTCAATCTCCATGGCTGACCTCCATTACACCTTCTAACTTGTTGATCGTGTTGCCCTCAACTCGAGTGTGTGAGCAATCCTTGACTATGCCAATGTCCTAAACAAGCTTTGAAGGATTTTAAACTTAAATGCCTATGCCTATGAAAATGACTATAATTCTTCTCCTAGCTCCAAAGGTTCTAAGAATCACCCCCCCTTTTCTTATGAGCAAGCTTGATATTTTATAGAAAATCCAATTCTGAATGGATGGACCAGATTGAATCTTGACAAAAACCTAAAATAAAGGGCCAAGATTAAATCTAACCATCCCTAATTAGGGTTAGGGAAAAATCCTTAAATGAAGGGTCAAGATGTCATCTAAGAAAATCAGATCAGTGGTGGAGAAAATGTGGGATAATCAATTTTAAAAATAAAGATTTTTAAAATTAAAAAGATAAGGTGACCCACTTTGTGAGATTAAAAAAAATCACAAAGATAGAAGGTGGAAAGTCCACTTATAAATTACATAATGATTTAATTCATAAGTGGGGATTAATAAATAATTGTCATAATTATTTATTTTGGTGGAATGGAAAGTGGGATTAATAAATAATTAGTGAGGATAAATAAATGAGTTAGTGGAAATAATTCACATTATTAGATTCATGGTGGAAATAATGCAAATTAATAAATTCAAGGTGGAATGTCCACTTATGAATTAAATAATGATTTACTTCATAAGTGGAATAAATAAATAGGTTTATCCAAAATATGGATTTTGTGAGACAATAAATAATCTTTTTCAGATTATTTACCCAAAATGAACCATTAATTAAAGAATGCGATGACATTTTAAATAATTTTATTTATTTAAAATGAGAGGAATATTGATTTAGACAATTAAATAATTAAACATTAATTATTCAATTTAGAAGATATGGTTTAGGAATTAAATAAATCAATGAATTTATTTAATTGTGATAATTAGTGACATATTAACTAGATAAATGAAATCTATTTATTTAGTAATGAGGAAGAATTAATGAAGTATTTGGACAATTCACGACATATTAAATAATTATTTAATTAATAGTCGGACATAGATCAAGGACATAATTAAATGTCAGAATTATGCCAGGATGAAAGTGGTATAAATAGAGCTCATAGGCCTAGGAAATTTTTAAGTGTCTACATGTTGAATACCCAAAATACTAAGAGGGGGTGAATTAGTATTCCATTAAATCATTTAGAATAATATCCATCCAATTAATATCACAACTCTAACTATAACAATTAATGAAAGCATGGAATCAACGCAAGATGACAATACACATGAACATCAATATTTTTATGTGGAAAACCTAAAATAGGAAAAACCTGGTGAGGATTAACTCATAATATAATATATCCATATATGGAATATTACAAGGGCACATTGCCAAGACATAATGTCCTTGAAAGGCTCATAGCTTGAACTAGTTATAAAAAAATAGTATGGATCACTACCAAAAGATGATCTAAGAAAGAATACACCTTTCTTGTGCTTGAGCTCAATTTCAATGAAGCACAATATATAAAACACTTCTTTGTAAGTATACTCAACAATTCTATCTACTCACATATACAATTTCACACACTCTCAATTTCAAACTTTCATCCTTTCTCTATCTCACATCTTTTCTCACTTGCATACTCTCTATGATTCACAAAAAAATATTTTATATATATATTCATTCACATTCACTAATTAGGTTGACCTAATTAGAGAAAGCCCATCTCACTTCAAAACTATCTCTGTCAGCATTATCCTCAAAATATATTAATCTTCACGCCCAACACAAGCATCTAGTGTATGGTATTAGTTGGCATGGACTCCAAAGATAGATCCATATAGAATTCACGACACATATTTAATCTTCCTAATTCAACTTCATAATCATGTTGGCCATAGTTATACCTAAAGCATCAAATAATTCACATGTATACATAATTTTCCAAATGTGTAACACAAAAACTTGTTAACACATTGAATTCTCCTTCACACAAAATTTAATAACCTATCTTCAACTCTACAAGGAAAGATAATTAAATATGAGATGTAGAATCTCCCACATCAATGCACTATAAAAAAACTTACTATAATTTGTAGAGTAGAACACTATTACCCATATCTTCCAAATGCATTCACATATCATCACAAAACTTCGAGGTAAGATGAAAATTGTAGTCCTAAATCTATGTATAGGGTCCTATAGAGATATTTTTATTTGAGGTAGAATCCAGACCAACAAACCAACACATTTAACTAGTAAATAAGTAGAACATTATTTTCCAAACTATCAGTAACTCTATCTTTCCAACTGTATAGCCAAGCCAACTAAAATCTTCTTAGTAGATGCAAATGATATCAAGCTAGAACATAGTATCATCTTCTAATCAAATCTTACAAAATAGTTTAATCTAGAAAAAAATACTAGATCAAAAGACTTCCATTACTAGCGTGTCCATAGCTCAAATTATATTTAGCAAAGAAACTACTAAACTATACAAGTAATGTACATCAATGAAAATCTTCCAATTTCCATTGTTGACATCAATGACAAGTCTAGGATAAAAGATTCGTAACTTAGGAAATGTAACATGTAGCATCATACCTAAGAGGAAAGTCATATGCCAAGAAAGGTCACACTCTCAGAGGACATAAATCCCAATGAAACCACCGAGAAAAAGACATGTCACAAGAAGTAAGATCACACAATGAAACATAAGGAATGTCAAAAAATTCAAAAATAATAATGCCAATGTATACCCCCAGTTAAAAGATATTACTAACACCATGTTGTGAGAAATTACTTTAAATTAGCAAATGATCAATGCTGACAATAAAAAAGACATGAGAGCTTATTCAGAAAACCCTATGCCAAGTCAATTTTCCAAATGAAGCTACATCAAGAAAAAGAGAGGAAGAGGTTGCTACCAAAATGAAATCCCAAACACATAAGGGATCTACAGATTTGGGGTTAGTATTTCTTTGCTACAATGTTATTATAGAGCTAAAAAAATTCATCATTCTCAAAATACTCATAGAACTATAAGAATGACACATAGAGACCGAAAACAAATATTTTTTTTTGGGTTAATATGGAAGAGACTTAAATGTCTTGATGACTTGTTTCACCCCCAAAAGGAAAATACAAGTCAA
This sequence comes from Sequoia sempervirens, assembly GCA_007258455.2. Taxonomy (NCBI): domain Eukaryota; kingdom Viridiplantae; phylum Streptophyta; class Pinopsida; order Cupressales; family Cupressaceae; genus Sequoia; species Sequoia sempervirens. The sequence continues at coordinate 85,073,975 of VDFB02000008.1, read as the reverse complement.
GAAAAAATATAAATGTTTACAACATATAGAAGAATTTAGATACAAATAGAGGAATGAACATTAAGGCATATCACACAAAATAGTATGAAGGATCACATTGTAACGCCCTGCCGCGCAAACCCCAAAGGAACTAACAAAGATGCAACAATTTTTTTTTTAAAGAACATAAGATTGTATTTAAGTATTCCAATATAACAATGTTCTAAGTTGCACAACTAGTTCCCTTGGGGTACACAAGGACACTACTACACTAACCCATAACAAAGATAATAGATTAAACAATAATTAAACAATTACGTAAAACCATTCATTCTCATATCACCATTTAAAATATCCATTAACAATAACCATATTAATACCATATGTACATATGACAAAAAATGAAATTATAAAGATATAAAGTGTTATATATTTCGACAGATACAACACAACAAAACCAACTATTACAAGTGATAGTTCCCGAATAAATACATGGCCTAAATATACATTACATCAACATGATAGTACAACATAAAGATCATATACACAAATTACATCAAGGTCTTCCCATCACAAGTGGGAGATACATCAATAATGAAATACATCTGAAGTGTAAACATACATCTGGTACATAAGAACACTAGATCAACAGCATCCCCCAAAACCCTGCAATAAAAGATACATCTACATCCAAAGGGAACCCAACGGGGTGTGAAGCACATTCCACCCAACCACCCCCATGCTGGGAGTAGACAAGGAAGGATCCCGACCAAGCATGTCTAACAAAAAAAAAGACTAACTCCATACAAGATAACATAATATCACTAGACAACACTAAAAACTAAACGACACATCACCAAATGATATAACAGTAGACCACTTTCAAAAACATAACAACAAATCACTTTCCAAATAATTCAACAATAAAACACAAAACTCATCATCAATAAATCTTAAGTCATGACATCAAAGATGACTTCTAGAGGACTTCAATAAAATAACACAAATGGAATGTTAGAGGAGAGTGTCATCAGATGGATTAACATGGATTATCCAGACAACCTATGACAAGGTGCCACCTCCATCTATATATGGATTATCCTGACACCCCAGTTCAAGGTGCTGCCTCCATCTATGGTTCTCCTAACAGCCTATCTCAAGGCACCACTCCATAGGGTTACTCATGTGGAATCGTTAACCTTTCATGAAGAAAAGGAAACGACCTTTCAATCCACGGCCTTCTTAGTCCCCTTTAGTCTGTGATAGCACTAATAGGTAGACGAGGCACCACAATTATCTTATTAATGTTTAATCCCCACCCACGATTAATTACTTAAGTTATCACTGATTACTCTAACTCTATGTGGGTTACCTAGATAGCCCCTTTGTGCACGGGCCCCCACTTAAAGCCACTCTCTCTAAAAACTCAACACAAAAGGGTTGTATCAACAAGAACATTGAACCAATCAATTGGATCCTCTGCGAGGCATAACCATCTCACCAAATAACATATGAACAACATCCACAATATGGTACAATCCAAGTGCAAACTAACATCACAACCACAGTTAAAGCATAGAGCAAGTATCAAATTGCAATCTCAATAATGACATCAGTATTCCAACCTCTGGAAGTCCTAAGCAACAAATTAAGTTCCTATAACAGGATAAGCTAACTCTAGGGTATTCCAGCAAGACATAAACCCAAACAAAAGAAAACCACAATCGACTCAATGACTAGTCTCAAGAGTAAGCAAATTGCATAAAACAACGATATACAACACATTCCAAAACACAATAAATTTTGTCAATAATCAATCAATTACTCAAGAACACCCAATTAATTAACACATAGTTTATCTCTAATTTTCACAATTACATTAACATAATAACAATTTATATAATTTTTCCAACATTGCTATATATGAAATTATATAATATCTTTTCCATATTCTCAACATATAAAATCTCTTTATATATATATATATATATTAAAACATATATTCATTTTTATGCATTTTAAATATATTATAAAAAATTTCCTTATTAAACAGTAACTTGACAACCACATATATATATACACACACATACATATATATACATACATATATATATTATAAATTAAAATCGAATAAAACGAATTGAAATTATTAAAAATTTGCATTAAAAATAATTAAAAAAAATAAAATTAAAAGAACTTTTCCCCACCAGTCCCCATGCAGCAGGGAAAGCCCACAATACTATGCACTATGGGTAGTGGGGGGAGGTATGCAGCCCCCCACTGGCTGCTCCCAATAGCCTCAGCTATTGTGCGCAGTTAGTGGGGCTGCGTATAGCCACCATTGGGGGCTGTGGGTGGTACAGCCGTGGCTGGCCGTCCACTCCCCATAAAAAAATATTTTAAATTGTATTTTATTTATTTTATTTTTTATATTTTTTTATATATAAACTTCATATTTTCAAAATAACACAAATTTCAATAATAAATAAAATTTTCCCAGAACACTATAAAGGTATTTTATTTATTATTATTATTTTTATATTCAATTCTAATTCGTACAAAATACAGAAGGACATTAACAAAACACAATATTAATTAAATATATTTTATCTAATATTCTCCAAATACTAAATCATAGAGGTACCTAATATTACTAAAATATATTTAAATAACACAACATAATAGTAACATAAATATGTATATCTAATTTTTGTATAATATATATATATATATATATATATATATTTTATAACCAGAAAATTCATAATAACAATCTAACAATAGATTTTTCCATAAACTCAACATAGATCTAACATACAAATTTGATCTTCAATCAAAAATGATTTTTATTTCAAAACAATAATTTTCACTACTAAACTATATTGAAGAATTTTGAAAAGGCTCTACTAAAGTTTTCCACAGAAGATTCGAGGGTTTAATACAAACAAGTTTTCAAATCACAGAACTTCTTTCAATGAATTTCTTTTAAATATAGTAAGCTAGATTTTGTTTATAAAACAATTAAAAAGTAATAAATAAAAGAAGAAAACCTGAAGTCCTTCGTTCGATGAAGAATCCCTTCTGTAGCCTCCTCTCGATTTCCTCCTATAGCTCTCTTTTCGAATCTATCTTTCTTCAAAACAATTATTTTACCTAGAAGCACAAGCAAACTATTTTTCTTTTCTTTTCTTTTATAGACCAAAACAAGAGAAAAAATTTTTGTGTGTGAAAAACTCTCTCAAAAAAAATAATAAATCAAAATCAATAAAGCTCTTCAGCTTTTCCTCAAAAATCCTTCCTTTCTCATTGGTACTTTTTCCATCTTTTAAAAGCACACACTTATCTACCATTTTAATTAAAAATAATTTATTTTCTCAAGATATTATCCACACAATATTTTCTAATTTAATATTAATAAAAAGATAATATTTAATTATCCTCATCAATACTCATTTAATTTAATTTCTTACACTTTAATTAATTAAATAACCCTTTTTTTTAATTTACAATATATTTAAATTTAGCATTTAACTAACTCAAAATTAAATCAAGTAACAATGCAACATTAATTAATTGTCTCATAAAATAAGATTAATTAAATAAACACTAACCATACATAAAATAAATACTCAACAATCAAACTATAGAACGAAAAGGACAAAACCTCAGTCATGAAACAACAACTCACAACAGGATGACAGACTTGGGATGGGGACACTTCCAAATCAACTCCCTTTTTCAACATTTTACCTGTTGGGTTAAATTAATGCTCGCCCTATCCTGCCGAAGCAAGTGGAATCAAGACTTATTCCTGCAAATCTTGCATACAAATAAACGTCAAGTATCACATTATGAGAAGGAATTGTAGTGTAGTAGGGCACTCGTAAATGAGTGGTGCTACACTGTCCTCTCACCTAAGCTATACTAACAATTACAATATCAAATATGAAATAACATTGCTAACTACTAATCACATCATAAACCATTGCATTATAAGGTAATACTAAAACCAAATTAAACATCATAGAATCACAACATCGACATATAAAACATTAAGGAGAAACCATTGCATAATCAAATAATCTTAAAACCACATAAAGTATCATAAATCATCATAATAATGTCAAATGTAGCAATCGACTGAACTATGCATCCACACACACTAGGTTAGTGAATTAATCACCATCACAAATCAGTATCACACCAACATATAAAAGTAACAAATAGTAGCAAATAGTATCAGTAACATGGGGTTATTACACACATTATGCAAATGCAATCACATAAAGAAAAATAAGAAAACAAAGAGAAGAGTAGTAAGGCACATTGGATTCAACCTATAGTAGGTTAACAACATCCCAATCTTGTTCAATATATGTGATAGGAAAACAACTAGCAAAAGGGATGACATTAATTGTTGTTTGACTAGGACAAGGCTATCTAACTCCTTTCCCCACTAAGTGTAGGACAAGGATGATCTGAGATGAGTGATGAGAATGGGCTCCTTGCAATAAAGAAAATGATTTTCAATGAATTTAAGGCATGAAATAGTGAGTATGCTATGATCCTAGAACTATTACATGCAAGGAGAAAAGTGTATGTATTTTAGTCAATTTGGATCCCTAGGGGATTTAAATTTCTTCAATAATTCATGTAAACCTCAACAATTATTAGTGTGATGTGCAAAAAATCTATGATAGGAAAAATAATTCATGTTCTTAGGCTTGTTTCTTTTACTAGGAGGTGGCAATGTAGTCCATCCTAAGTGAAGAAGGTGTTCCATTTTTTGTTGAATTTGTGTTTTAGTATGTAGGAATGGCAACCTTTTGAGTTTATAAGGTTTTTATTTCTTGCTTGTTTGAGGATCTTGTTGAGGTGGATTTTAAGGAGGACCTAAAATGATCCTATCATCCTTGTGAGACATGATTTGGTAATTATGAAGGAAATTTGTATCCCTAGAAGATGTGGAGAGAGAAGGATCTTGATATTATAGTCCTTTAGTATCTTTTATTGGGATTTGTTCTAAAATATGAATTTTATTCTCATTAGTTATGTCACATCCTTTCTTAGTTAAGATCTTAAAGCCTTGACCATAAGTCTCTTCTAGGTTGATAGGTGTGTTGGTCACTTTATTAATGTAAGATGGATAGGTATGCACTTGGTTAGAGGAACTAGGTTCACTCATTGCTATAGGTTTAGGCTTAGTTGTGACTCAATTTCAAGATATAAAAGACCAAACATCTCAAGTTGTGGGATAGTAAGAGGTGTTGGTTGTGCATGGAAGGGTAAAATGATGAATTACTGTCAAGGTTGTTAAGAAAAGTGTTTATGAATTCATGCATGTAGTCATTATCTTCTCCTATGATGTCAACTTGATGTGGACATTCATTAGGAGTTGATTGAGCATGATTAGGCTCTATTGCATTAGGATCATTTTTTAAACAAAAATTTAAACATCAACTAAAGATGTTAAATATATCCATAGATTACCAATGCACATATTCCATATGAAAGAATGTATTGAAATGTAAAGTAACTCTTAGATTTTTAGATTAATAAAATGATAATTTTCTGATTTTTCTATGTGAAAACCTGAAAATGATGTTTGTAAATACAATTTTGAATTCACACAATGCAATGAATTTATCAAATGAAGCTAAATATGATCAGTTTGAGATAATAGAAATTTTGCAAATTATAACAACAAACTGAAAATAGAAAAATAGAATACAAAAATAGAGATTTTAATGCCTAGAAATGTAGGAAAAATCCTTAATCAAGGACTCATTATCCTATGGGAGAATGGGTCCTAGCTAAGGGTTTTGAAAAATAAAGTTACATATTTCTAAGTTTATTCTTGTGTTTTTTAGATTCTAGGCTAAGATAGGTGGTTACAGTTTGATTTTTTTGTAAATTCAAGTCAAAATGCAAATGTAAAATAGTGATAAATGACAAACTAGGGGAACTAATTTGATATGCAATTTTGATTCAATTTTTTTTTATGTTTATGATCATGCAATGTTATGTAATTACAAAATGACTAATTTTTTAGTATTTTCCAGATTTTGAGAGATGCAAAAATTCAATCCTAAAACCCTAAATGGGATACAAACTAAGGCAAGTTAAGAAACCCTAAATAAGATTAAATTCAATGCAATGAAATACAAATGAATGCAAAATCTAGATCTAGGGCTGAAATAGACTCTAAAATAAAAAAGACACAATTCTCAAAAGTCAGGTTCGCCAAAATGATAAGATAAAAAATAGATCTGTGGTATCAAAATAGGGGTATGATGGACCTATTTTCCTTATTTCATTGAGAAATGAGATCCACACAAAGAATTGGCTTACAACCCTTAGGTGAGTCTACTCAAGGTGTGAATCTATATATTTCCTTATGACTAAAGGATGGGGGTCAAGTTCACTAGGAACTTTTGGGAGAAATATTAAAAATAGCAAATCAACCCAATCATGCCAAATTAAACTTAAAATGTTAATATTAAACTCAAAATAAGCAAAGCCAAAAATTAAATTATAGATTTGAGAAGGGTGGAGTTGTGTTTACCAGTCACCAAAAGTGAGTTTCTTAAGGTTGACCAGGACTCATTCACACAAGGGAAAATGGGTCCATTGTTAGGGTTTTCCTACAAATTTTGAGAGCCTCTGATATAGATCTAAATCTTTCAATTTTTCCAATTGGTAGTGTCAGAATGTCAGAAATAAATTCTTTAGATGAGTTTCCATGAGATGACAACTTTTACATCTTTGTCAACTTCTTCAAAATTTCTCTTCAAGAGATCATAAATATTTCTTCCACCTATGCAAACACAAGATAAGAGGGAAAAATTGTTTGTTTTTGGTGAATGGAGGTTTACGTTGGTCAAACCCCATTTGGGTAATAAAACCTTGAAATGAATAAAAGAATGAGAGAGGGAATGAAGAATGAACAAAGCTATGTTACCACTCAAAAAACCCTTGAATAAACCTTGGAATGAAATTCTATAACATGCATGAAATGGATTCAGTTCCAAAAACATGCATGATGCAAGAATACTTTGATATGATAATTGGATCTTGAATGCTACAATAAAACTCTGATAAATCTTCCTTTGAATGCTTTTGAATTTCTCCAAAATTCTCTTTAATTGCTCATGTTAAGTCACATAAAATTCTTATATTGCTTAGATGAAACTTAGTAAAATAACCTTATATTTATAGTTAAGTATCCTCAATTTACTGAAATTCAAATATCACAAGCTAAAATTGAATTATAGATTTCAAAACATTAAAATACCACCAAAAAATTAATTTAAATTTAGGTACTAAGGTCAAGGGAAGATCCATTTACCCATGAGGGAATGGGTCCCAAGTCCCTAAACCTACAACACATCACTCAATGAGAAGTGTTATGTGAAGGCATTAATGAATGTTAGGTTTCCTCTTTGGAAAATATAATTAAATAGGCTTGGAAAATGAATTAAATGGACAATTAAGGAATAATTAAGCTCAATAAATTAAGGGATCCCTAAATAAGTGTGAATTTCAAAGGGATACACTTTACAACACTAAATTAAGGCATAACTAAGTCCAATTTAACTAGGAGGGCCCAAACAAGTGAAAAAATCTAAAGGGATACATTTTTCATCACTACAGTCGTAGTAAAACTTTGAAATGTTTCTCTTTACTTCCTCTATAATGCTCTTGATAATAATTTGTCCAATTATTTCCCACATAGATTTGAAATGATGGAATAATTGGGTATGTATAGGCATTTATTTAATTTCCCAAAAAAATCTTGATGGTCGACTTTGGATAATGGAATTGCAAATTTTGAGTTTCCAACAATGACATATTTGAATTTGGAGCCAAAAATGGGTGGATACTCACACCTATGGTGAGTGTCCCAACCCTACTATTTGGGTTTTTAGGAGTTAGGGACAATGTCTTAGATGAGTGCAATTGATTTTTGTTTGCAATTCCTCGAAAGTTGTCAAAAATAGTCCATGAAATACATAATTTAGGAAGAAATTAATCTCCCCACACATTAACATATCAGACTCTTTTTCATCTCTTTTCCAAAACTTTTACACATACCTTGATTTAATCCAAATATTATGTCATCAACATACACTACCACAATCATGATTTTTTCTCATTCAACTTTGAAATATAGATTTCTATCTACAGTATCTTTTCTGAATCCTTGTTGCAAAAAATAATTATCTAATCTTGCATACCAAGCTTTTGGAGCTTTCTTTAGTCCATACAATGCTTTCTTCAATCTATGGAAAATATTTGCATCTTCTAACAATTGAAAACCTTCTGATTTTTTAGTGTATACCTCTCCTTCCAATTCACCATTTTAGAATGCATACTTTGCATCCATCTGATAAAATTTGAAATATTTATGTGTTGGAAAAGCTAAAAACTTCCATTCTTGCAACCAGAGAAAAATATTCCTCAAAATCTATACCTTCAAATTGTGAGTAACCCTTACACACAAGTCTATCCTTGTTCCTAATAACTTTTCAATCTTCATTCAGCTTGTTTCGGAACACCCAATTAGTGTCAATCACATTCTTGTTTTCTAGTCTTGGTACCAATTCCAAAATCTGATTCTTCTCTATCTTTTATAACTCTTCCTTCATTTTTTTGATCCAATTTTCATCTTCACATGCCTCAATTGTTGTTTTTTTTTCTACTTTTAGAAGTACACAAAAATTTACCTATTCCTCTATCATAACGACTTTTCTCCTTGTCAGCACACCTTTGCTCTTATCTCCAATGATCTTGTCTTCATAATGATTCTTCTACACATACTTAGGAGTCTTTGGATTCTTTTTTGGAGCTTCTTCATCTTCAACTTTCAACTATTTTCCTTTATCTTCAACATTTTCTTCTTCACTACAAGGGGATTCATCAGATTCATATCCTTCTATAACAATTGAACTTTGATGCAACTCCTCATCCACTTTGACACTTGCACTTTCAATAATGTTCTTCAACCTTTTTTTGTAACAGTGGTAGGCCTTGCTTCCTGTAGAGTATCCAAGGAAGATTCCTTCATCAGATCTTGCATCAAAATTTCTTAAGTTTTCTTCATCTCTTTTGATATAACATTTTCAACCAAAAACTCTAAAATATTTCATAGTAGGATGCTTAAATTAACTCATAGGGAATATTTAAACTATTCACTCTTGCTTGACCTCTATTAAGAATTTAGACTATAATATGAATTTATTTTCTCCAATAGAAATATGAAATATTGACTTCCTTCATCAATGTCCTAGTTGATTCTTGAACTATTTTATTATTTCTCTCCACAACTCCATTTTGCTAAGGAGTTATAGGTCTTGATAAATGCATTTTTATTCCAAGATCTTCAAAAAACCTATTAAACTCATTTGAAGTAAACTCGCCACCTCTATCAGATCTCAAACATTTGATTTTTAGATTAATTTATTTCTCAACCATAGCCTTAAATTCTTTAAAATTATATAGGACTTCTGATTTTTCTTTGAGAAATGTTACCCAAGTCATTCTAGAATAATCATCAATCAATAACATGAAATACTTATCACCACATAGATCTACATGAACTAACTCCAAAGGATCTATGGTAGAATATTCTTTTGTCTTGAACCTTTTCTTTTTTTCTTTCCCACTTAAAATTCTTCACAAATTTCATTGATAGGCTTTGTAATCTTTGGAAAATCTCTCACAACATCAATAGAATTGATCTTCACTAGGCTATAAAAATTGATGTGACCCATTCTTCTATGTTATAGAAAAATTTCATTGGTTTGACACATAAATCACTTTGTACCACTACCTTTGAGATGATCGGCATTGCATTTTGTCCTTTTTCCAACAACAAACAAAGTACTACAGCTTCCTTTTTTAATTTCACAACCATTCTGAAACACAAGATTATATACAAATATGTGCAGGATCATGATGGGCCAAAAAGTGGCGATATGATGGGTATGTGTAGGGTATGCAACTAATGACTTTTTTTACCCAAAATTGATGAAACGAAAAGAGTTTTTAAAGGTGTTTCTCAGCTTTCCACCAATATAAATTATGTTTTACTTTGAATTTAATAAATAATTATTATTCACTTTCTATTTGAATTATGACTAAAGTCCTGATTGATAGGCTGATTGAAAAACATCTATAGCTTTTAAACAGTATCACATTTTTTGAATCCAAAACATGCATCACATTCTATGCTTCACATACTATAGGATTAAAAAAAATGAATTTCATGAAGTTTTGAACAAGTTAAGGTGGTCAAACATACGAGTTTTTATTTTTTTTAAAAGTTGTAATAAAAAATTCATAATTAATTATTTACTTAGAAAAAAATTACAAAAAAATATGCATCACATCAAGACATGAGTCCTCTACTTATATCTAAAATATTATCATTTTATTGTGGTTAGGGTGGTCAGACAGACACCTATTTTTTAATTTTTCCCTAAAATTTAAGTACTACTACATTGAAATTTCAAATTTTCACCAAATAGATTTATTTAAAAATAAACCTAGTAGTTTAGAAACTACATTCAATTTGCTACAAATTCTATTCTTACATATTTTTTAAGTAATATAGATAACTTATTCAAATGTTTACGTCAAGTTTCCTAACGGTGATTTTTTTGAATTTTTCGCCACTTAAGGGTCTATTTTTTCCATGATAATCCTGCACATACCCATCCTCTACTACAAATTTTTCCTAAACTTAGAAGATTATGCTAGAGACATTTGACATAAAAAACATCATCTATATCATCACCAAACTTAACAAGACCACCATCATACTTTCTAAGCTTAACAAACTTAATCTTATTACCTATCATATGATTTGAGCATCCACTATCAATGATCTAGTAGTTCTTCTCTTATCTAGCATAAAAATTAGTCAACATAGTTTGTTTAATGTTTTGACCTATTTTCATAGTACTTTCCTTCACTCATCTTTCAAGATTACTAGAATTAGTTCCAAAATTTAGATATATGAACAAGCATTCATCATTTCCTTCATCTTGATAATCCAATTCTTCATTATCAGAAACACCATTATCCTTTTCAACATAATAAATCTTCTTGAAAAATTTACCCTTTTGATCCTTTTGTTTGGCATTAGTAACTTTGATTAGATATTTAGAATAATAATGACCTATTTTTCCAAAATTGAAATATTTGAAAGGTAGCTTACCTTTGTATTTCCTAGTTCCCTTTTTCAATCTCCTCACAAAATTTCCTTCCACCTCATCAAGATCATTTGGATCTAACTCATCATCTTTCTCTACTTTGAGGTATTAAAAATTAGTTTATTTATTTGTAGCACCTTGACCAAATTCTCTCATTTCAAAAGAAGTTAAAGCACCAAACATCTAATCTCTAGAATAATTATCCAAATTATGAGCTTCCTCAATAGAAAAAACATTAGAAATATAAGCTTTAGGAAAAATTCTTAATACCTTTTTCATAACTTCACTTTCATCTAGCTTTCCACCAAGACCATTGATGGTATTGACAACTTCATCAACTCTAAGCATGCAAGTAGTAATATATTCATCTTCAAACATCCTTAGGGTTTCAAATTTGGATTTTTAGTTTTGTATATTTTCTCGTTTAACTTTGTCATCTCCTTCATAAATACCTACCAACTTTTTCTAGATCTCATTAGAAGATTTCAAACTTATTGCCTTTCCAAGTTCATAATTAGAAAGACCACTCAAGATTACATTTCTTGCTTTGCCACTATTTTCATAATCCTTGATCACATCATCACTTGTTGGAAGATTTGAAGACATATTATATCCTTTTTCAACAAAATACCAAACACTAAATCTAAGGGAGACCAGAAAGGACTACATCTTATCTTTCTAGTGGGCCTAATTTGTTTTGTTGAACATTAGATCTTTGACACACTTCATGTATTCCATCTGTATCTACCTCAAGTGGTTAATCTTTTTCTTGGGAACCATGACTCTAATACTAATTGTTAGATGCATAGGAAAATTGAGAGGGGGGTGAATCATTTGTATACTTTAAAATATTCAATTCTTAAACCCTTATCAACCATTAAATCATTAACATGCATTAATAGAATGTAAACATGTGAAATAGTAATACAAACACATCCAAACACATAAGAACACAATATTTACATGGAAATCCCAAGAAGGGAAACACCACAGTGAGGATTAGCTCACTAATATATGGATTGCAAAACTCAATACAATAAGGCTCACTACCAAAGGCTCATTGCCCAAAAAAATGAAGGGCTCACTCTTGGTGGCTCACTACCAAAAGGACTCACTATCTCAAAGAAAGAAGAAAGAAAGAAGCAGTAGATCATTGAAAACTATAAACTACTAAAAATGCATCTCTCTTATGTTGAAGGTACAGTTCCACTGAAGCACAAATAACTCATTCAATAGATTGAAATGTTGATAACTTCTACTTGTGCTACATTTGGGAGCCATAGGCATTAAAGCTCACACTTAGATCTTCACACTTGATCACATTCACATCTTTTGGGTCACAAAATTCATACACTACATATCCAACAAATGGCCTTGCATTTATACCCTTCATGGCCTATATCAATCTCAATTAGGTTGGCCTTAAGGAAACGTATGCATCTCAACCATGGAATATCAAAATAGGTTGGCATAAAATGCTCCCATGGTGTAAGAAATTGAAGGAAAACCACACCACTACTTAACTATGACCCAAAACTACACTAACATGCTTCTCAACACTTCCACAAAAATTAATCATCCTTCACAATTAGTGATAACATGCAAGGTAGGCCAAACTTGCACTAACACTGAAAATCAACTCCAAACACACCTCTCCAGATCTTGAAACATCTTTTGGACCACACAACAACACCCCAAAACATCTCCAAATATTCCATATCATCAAAATATTCTCAACTAATGAAGCCTCCTAAAACTCAAGAACACCTTCATTTTGTGCAACTAGACAGCATACTAGTGTGAGCACCTCTCAAATCTACAAACATCTTAAACTCCATAAAGAAGGTGAGTGCACACAAATTTTCTAAATACTCCTATGAAATAATGCAAAATGTTTCCTAAACATGATAGCAAATCAAACTAAATTGAAAGCATGAAAGAAACAAGATACATATCTATCCCATAGTGGATTGGTGCTTCTTTGATGTGGAAAGAAGCCCTTTCCCAATCCTTGATAAGCTTGGTGATGAGGATGCAATGGACAAAATCAGTTCTCCATGTGAAGAGAATGACTTTGCATAAAGATTCTAGAGGATTTGCTTGAGGATGAAGCCTCTATTTAAATATTTTCAAGTGCTAAGAGTTCCAAACATGGAGGATGTGGGACTAAGATTGGACAAATGAGAGGAAGACACTTGTCAAGTGGTGAGTGGTTGATGCATGTGCAAGATTTGGGAAATGTGCCC